>JAXDDW010000208.1:432500-555135 GCA_034670385.1 Hoplostethus mediterraneus
GGAGAGGTGGGTGGATGAAACAAGGGATTTCCTCTCCTCCTCCTCCACCTCCTCCTCTCTCTCTCTCTCTCTCTCTCTCTCTCTCTCTCTCTCTCTCTCCCTCCATATGTTTTTGAGCTCTCGAGTGGCGTCTTTCCACAAAAACATCACCGGCAACACCAAGGACAAATTCTGTAGGATTTTTTTCCGATCGCAGTTGGCATCTCGTTCAGTTTAAATGCGAATCTCCGTGTTTTGCTCTGTAAAGTTGATACTTGGATGATGTGCAGAGCAGTTTTGGTTCAATTTCTCCTCATAAAAGTTTGACTGTCATACCCTCCTGTCACAGATAGAAAATGATAGAGAAATGGATTGAAGTGATTTAGGATTTCTACCTTGGATAATGCACTTTTGCAAACCCTGCATACATGCTCTGTCTCTGGATTGTAGACTCATAAATCTGTGAACTGTGAGTCGTTAAATGTCAACATAGCAAGAAGCCTTTATAGGAACTCGTAAGTCTATTTTCATCCATATTTTATCATATTCTTTGTTGCTGAAATCTCACTGAAGTCTGTCTCCGATTTCAGTTTGTTTTTGATTCATCTCCGACATCCACTGTGTTTGTGATCGGGGAAGAAACCAGAAACATCCATCTGCATCCATATGTGCAAAAAGAGATGGTCTCTGGGAAAGCAGGAGCAGGAGGGAGGGAGGAGGAGGGGGGGAGGAGGGGGGAGGAGGGAGGAGGTCCAGCGTGGAGAGAGAGAAAAGAGCAGTTTGTTTGGAGGGGAAGACAAGAACGTCGGAGGGGGGGGTTGAATGAGCGAGCCGGTGAATGTGCTGACGTCAATGCTGTCCCTTGGCTCGGCGCCAGGAGACCCTGAGGGCTGACAGCTCTGGGAAACACACACACACACTCTCACACATACACACACACACACACCTGTAGTCTTTAGCCCACTCTTGAGACTTCTGGCAAACACACTCTTTCTCTCTTGTTGTTCTCTCTCTTTCTTTCTCTCTCAGTCAGTCACATGCATTTGCAACGCGCACGCACACGCACACACACACGCACACACACACACACACACTATGGAGGCGAGTACTCCACAGCCTTGAATGGGGATTTGAATGGCCCATGTCAGAGCGAGTGAATGAATAGATGACTGACTCACCACTCCACAGCAGCGGGCCCTCGAACGAGCTGATGAAAAGCAGCTCAGCGGGGAGTGTGGAATGTGACACGTTCTGCCCCGGAGTACACGGACGCTCACATCCAATTAGAACGGATGGCTTTGAAATGAGCAAGACACCGGGCTGACTGAGTAATCCAAATTAAGCTCGTTAAAAGAAGAATGTGCGCGAGAAAAGACGATTTGCCAGGAATTTGATTCAGAGAAGTGTGCGTGTACGTGTGTGTGTGTGTGTGTGTGTGTGTGTGTGTGTGTGTGTGTGTGTGCGCGCAAGCATCCACGAGGCGGGGGGGATTCGTCACATCCTATGATTTGTCTGAAATGAATCACGGCACCGCTGCAACTCACCGCATCTCCCTCCACCCTCGCTGTCCCCCCCCCCGCAGATGATGGCCAAGCCCAGCGAGCCGTCGGTGGGCCGCCAGCACCAGAGCCACCCGGAGGAGACGGAGGAGGAGCTGAGGGAGCACCAGGACGCTCTGCCGCCGGGGGTCACCATCAAGCAGGAGCCCCCCGACCCCCAGGAGCTCCAGGAGGAGGCGCTGCAGCACCGGGAGCGGCAGGCGGAGCAGGAGCTCCTCTTCAGACAGGTAGAGGCGGGGGGAGGAGGGGGGGGAGTCGGAAACAAGGCGCGGAGTGGAAAAACATCTCGTTAAAGAATTGATGTTAAGGCTTTGGAGTCCCGGAGAGGTTTTCACCTCTCCGGGTTAGGGAAATGTGATTTGGTGCTGTGAAAACGTTTCGGTCCCGCGGTGTCGTCTTGATGACATGCCGAGTGGGGGGGAGGAATCCACGCCACATCATTTGTTTTGGCTGCCATCTCTTGGCCAGAAGTCGTACTTGCAGTCGTACTCAGTACATCTACAGTTCAGGCCTTTAACTGACTCTGAGTGCAACAGTAAAATAATGCTAAAGGAGTTCAAGACGACCTGTTCCTGTGTCTCGCTTGCTTTTCTTTATTTGTCTCTCCACTTTCTTTCATTCTGTGTGTGTGTGTGTGCGTGCGCGAGCAGCAGGCCATCCTGTTGGAGCAGCAGCGGATCCACCAGCTGAGGAACTACCAGGCCTCCATGGAAGCCGCCGGCCTGTCAATCACTTTCCCGGGGCACCGCCCCCTCTCCAGGGCCCAGTCGTCTCCGGCCTCGGCTTCCTCCTTCCCGATCAGCGTCCCGCCCCCCGACCCGCCCGCCAAGCCTCGCTTCACCACGGGTCAGCGTTGTCCTGCGCGTTGCAACTTGTGTGTGTGTGTGTGCGCGGTTTAGTGGATTAATGTGTGTGTGTGTGTGTGTTCCCTGCAGGCCTGGTGTACGACTCCCTCATGCAGAAGCACCAGTGCATGTGCGGCAACACCAACAGCCACCCGGAGCACGCCGGGCGCATTCAGAGCATCTGGTCGCGGCTGCAGGAGACGGGACTCAGGGCGCAGTGCGAGGTACGCCGCGCAGCCCGACGTCAGCAGTAGGGTAGGACTGCGTTCACGCCGTGCGTATCCTCACCATCCTGCTGTGTGTGTGTGTGTGTGTGTGTGTAGTGTATCCGTGGGAGGAAGGCCACTCTGGAAGAGCTGCAGACGGTCCACTCTGAAGCCCACGTCCTGCTTTATGGAACCAACCCTCTCCGACAGAAGCTTGACTGTAAGAGCGCGCGCGCACACACACACACACACACACACACACACACACACACACATCCATTTAGAAGCCTCTCATCTCCATTCACTGATGACACTAACTGACATCCTACTAATGTGTGATTGTGTTTTTTCCCCTTCACCAGGTTCGATCACTCCCATGTTTGTGAGGCTACCGTGCGGAGGGGTCGGGGTAAGTAGTAGTAGTAGTAGTAGTCATAGTAGTAGTAGTAGTAGTAGTAGTAGTAGTAGTATTAGCAGCCACAGAGTGAATTAACACACAATATCATAGAAAACTACCGTACAGTTTCTCACAAACGACGGATCGAAACATATTTTTAAAAAGTAGAAAACATCCCTTTTTCTGTGGATGCAGCTCAGATGTGAAAAAGTGTGTGTGTGTGTGTGTGTGTGTGTGTGTGCGTGCGTGTGTGTGCGTGTTCCCAGGTGGACAGCGACACCATTTGGAACGAGGTCCACTCCTCCAGCGCAGCGCGTCTCGCTGTCGGCTCCGTGGTGGAGCTCGTCTTCAAAGTGGCGACCGGAGAGCTGAAGGTGACCGAGATCACACTCAACCTTGTGCTCGCTCGCTCTCTCTCTCTCTCTCTCTCTCTCTCTCTCACCTCTTCCCGTATCTTTGAAAGTCTGTGGATGAGAGAAAAATCAAACGAGGAATGAATGGCCTTGAAAGTACTCTTGATCTTTTAAGTAAAATATAGCACTCAAATTCATCGACATGCCTCAACGCTCCCTGGGAAAACCCCGCGATGCGTATAGGTGTCGATATAAGAATGATTTAACCGTGATTTCTTGGCTTGACAAGATGATGAGTAAAAGATGAGGCCTTGAGTCCTTGAGTTTCACCAAACAATACCTTGAGAGTCATTGAAACGTCCTTGAATTTGATGTCCAAGTGAGAGTGGGAACCCTGATCTCACCGTTTTCCTGTCATTCCACTAGTTCAGGACACTTCTTTGTGTTTTAGGGGCGTAACCTTTTTTCCACTGTGCATGCTGATGATTGGCTAACAGACGTCGTCGTTGTGTTCTGCCTGTTTTTATCAGAATGGTTTCGCCGTGGTCCGCCCCCCCGGACACCACGCAGAGGAGAGCACTCCCATGTAAGGCCGCGGTCCATCGCGCCGACTCCACGCATGCACGCAGACACAGTGTTGGAATGCGCCCAGTCTGGAATAGAAAGCGCATTGAGTGTATTTGCACCTCGAGTAGCGAGTACTTCGCCCTCCTCCTAACGTGTGCACTTTAAACTTTAAAGTGGTGGCTGCAGCTTAACGCCGCCCCTGTGTCTTGTTGACGTTCCAGGGGCTTCTGCTACTTCAACTCCGTCGCCATCGCGGTCAAGCTGCTCCAGCAGAGACTCAACGTCAACAAGATCCTCATCGTGGATTGGGTCAGTCGGCGCGAGTGAAAGTTGTACATTTTTAGATCTGTTTTGTTAGTCGGTTCAAAGTCCAACGGTTCAAACCCGGTCGTGTGTGTGTGTGTGTGTGTGTGTGTGTGTGTGTGTGTGTGTGTGTGTGTGTGTGTGTGTGTGTGCTTACTCAGGACGTTCACCACGGCAACGGCACCCAGCAGGCCTTCTACGACGACCCCAACGTCCTTTACCTGTCTATCCATCGCTATGACGACGGCAACTTCTTCCCTGGTAGCGGGGCACCTGATGAGGTGTGTGTGTGTGTGTGTGTGTGTGTGTGTGTGTGTGTGTGTGCATTGATTTCTACCTACAGTACGCTTGACCGGACGCAAAACCACTTTGAGGTTGAGGTTCTGTCTGGAAGGAGTCCTGGTCTTGAGTACTGGTTTTCAGTGTGGCCCCCTTAACTCACACACACACACACGTGCACTTCCCTGTCTAGGTGGGCAGCGGGCCCGGAGTCGGGTACAACGTCAACGTAGCCTTCACCGGGGGTCTGGATCCACCCATGGGAGATGTCGAGTACCTGGCGGCCTTCAGGTAGTGCGCGCACACACACACACACACACAGATATACAGACATCTTTACAAACCAGTTTCACCAGTGGGTCAGTGCAGCCAGAAGCATCACTCTTCCCAGTTCTCCACTTTCTTGGTCAGCAGGGTTTTCCATGCAGGTCTGGAAAAATGTGGAAAATGAATTTGAGACGTTCCAGGTCTTGAAAGGTTTTAGAATTGGACAAAAAAGTTGATGGTTATGTAGTTTAGGACCCAGTTATGTAACATTGAGATAGTGGCTGTCATGACCAATAATCTTCAGCTGTTCAAAGTCATATCGCCACTATCAGCAACATCATTAAACATCTTATTGGACAAAAAACACAATATCAAATCCAGGAAAATAAAGGTCTGGAAAAAAAGACCTTTAGCAAAAATGGACAATGTTCGGACCCTTCGGAGCGCTGCCGTTATCCCTCTTTCACCAGCTCACACGCTGACCCAAACCTCCCTCCCTCACCCCTCCGTCCTCCCGCTCTGCTCTCCGTCCTCCCCCAGGTCAGTGGTGATGCCCATAGCCAACGAGTTCGCTCCGGACATCGTGCTGGTGTCCTCGGGCTTCGACGCCGTGGAGGGCCACCCTCCGCCGCTGGGAGGCTACACCCTGACCTCCAAATGTACGTAGAGGATTGGACTGGACTGAAATCTGTTCCAGCAATCATCCACCTCCTCCACAACCGCCCCTTTCTCTCCTCTCTCTCCCCCCCCCCCCCCCCCCCCCCCCCCCCCCCCCCCCCCTTGTCCAGGTTTTGGCTATCTGACCAGGCAGTTGATGACCCTCGCCGGGGGCAGGGTGGTGCTGGCTCTGGAGGGGGGTCACGACCTCACCGCCATCTGCGACGCCTCGGAGGCCTGCGTGGCCGCCCTGCTAGGCCAGGAGGTAAGACCCACGACACCTCCGTATACCTGTCTGAGGCTAGGGGTGTGGGATAATCGTGTTTATAATCGTAATCGCGATTTAATGATGTAATCGCGGCAAATTTTCAAACTCGTTCATTTCGATTGTTATTTAGGTTACAAGAACGAGGAACGTCTAGAAGCGCCGGTTAGCAAAGCAACCAGTGTGTGTGTGTGTGTGTGTGTGTGTGTGTGCGCGCGCATCACACGTAACATCACTTTCCCGTGAATGAATGGGCCAAATACTTTCCCCAGTACTGCGTTCATGAACTGTCCCCTTCAAAAATACTACGTGTTATTCAGTCACGTCCCTCTGCCCCATCCAGTAACGCCGTGTTCAGACAGGTTTGGACCGTTCGCTTTTTTTTGCGAGCCTCGAGCGAATGTGTCAAGCCGGGCAGGAAGTCAGACACAGGAACGGCATAGAGCATCCGGTCAATTTCAAAATAAAACAAATTTCAAAATAAAACAATAAAACAAATAAAATAATCGTTCATTCATCGTAATCGAGGTAAAAGTTTGAAATATCGAATCGTTTGTAATAAAAGTCGTATCGCCCACCCCTATCTGAGGCTGATCCCTTGTGGAAAGTGTTGGAAATGCAGCGTCTTTGCTCCTTGTGTCCCTCCACAGCTGGATCCACTGCCAAAGGCCGTCCTGGAGCAGAGGCCCAACCCCAACGCCGTTCGCTCCCTGGAGAAAGTACTGGAGACTCACAGTGAGTTCAGCCTCGGAAACACCAGCTGATACCGCCGGCACGCAAACGGACGTTACAGTTACCTTTTAGCCGTTTGGCTGACGATGCAATCTCAAGCGACTTTAAATTCTTAGATGACCGACATGTCAAGCAGCCAATAACAAAAGAGGGCAAGTCGCAGTGTCTAGGTTGTTGGTTCATGGTAAACGATTCTACCCATCTACTGCGTTTGGCCATTTCTCTGTCTTTGTTTAACTGCCAGGAAATGGAAAGAAATACAATAGTTAAGCCCGAGTTTAACTTTAACAAGAACGTCTGAGCAGCCGTTACACTTTAACGTAACTCAACTCAATCTAAAGAAGTACACATACAGTATGGATGATAGTCAGTGACTGAAATGTTTTCTGTACCTTTTTGAGTTTTTGCACTTTTGTCGTCACTTCAGCACCTCACGTAAAACAACAACATCCTGTTTTTGCATTAGTTGTTGTCGTTGTTCGAGCTTCTCCTTAGAGCTCAGTCATCACCTCCACCTTCCTCTGGTTCATCCAACTTTTGTCCTCCTCTCTCATTTCTCCTTCCTCTCCTCTTTCTCCTCATTCTCTCTGCTCTCCCTCTCCCTCCTCCTCCTCCTCCTCCTCCCAGGTAAGTACTGGTGCTCGGTGCATCGCTCCTCCCCCCTGCTGGGCCTGTCCCTGCTGGAGGCCAAGAGAGGAGACTCCGAGGAGGCCGAGGCGGTCAGCGCCATGGCCTCGCTCTCCGTGGCCAACACCAACGCCATGGATCACAGGTAGGGATCTCGAGAAAACCGACAAAACGCGGCTTAGCCTTGAACACAGTAGAGTTACAAGACATATATGTATAGTCCTTTACTCTTTACCAGCCACCAGCCTCCACTGCAGTGTTCTGTGTGGTCGAAGTCAAGACTGTGGCACCACATCATACAACATACAGTCACTTACCCCAGTTCATCAGGTTTCATAGCTAGAAAGGTGGAATCAAATGTCATTCTTTTCAAAATAAAATGTTTTGCCAGATACAGATTTTACTTGAATTTCGAGCCTCCTTTCCAGTCAGATAGAGAATTTTGCATCAAAATGTTCTTTCTGAAATGTCAAGGACAGATGACTATTTCTTGACTCTCCTTGGGTTGAGTTCATGTACAAGGTAGCTGGAGGGTTAGATGTCACTTCACAGTTGGCTTGGAGGATGTTCGTTATTTATACCGTCTGGTGTCTCCTGTTTGCCTGCCAGGCCAGAGGAGGAACCCATGGAAGAGGAGGAACCACTGTAATGGAGGGAAGCATCAGGGTGTCGCACTGTCACCATGGACCTCTCCGGAGAACGCCTCTTTGAGCTGCGAAGAGCCTCGACTGATCCCTTCATTTAGTCCCCCTAGACACACTCACCACGTCAGTCACCTTGATTGGCGGGCCCCTCGGCCAATGAGGGAGAGGGGGGTAGGCTCAGCCTCAGAGTAGGGAGCCATTCAGGAGACGGAGGGCTGAATTGGGAAAAAAAACTAAACTAAACTAAAAGCTCAGCGTTGCTTCGAAAGCACTCGCTCAAGAGACACACATTTTCTGCCGGTCTTCGCACCCCCCCCCCCCACGTCAGCTCCCCAGCGGCTAGCAAAGTGACCACGTCTGGAGGCAGTAGGCGAGGGTATTTGGAGCAGGAAGTGAGAACGGGTCTCGTCGCAGGGAAAGGTGTGATACGCTCCTGCGCAGAAAAATCCGGTGCTTTACAAAGCTGCCCTCTGACCAGATATGGACACCAGGGGCAGCAGGACACGCCCCGCTGTCCGACACAGCTCGGGGGTTTCTTTTCTCTTTTCTCAACTATTTTTCCCTACAAAACAAGGGCATCACGCAAAAACGGGAGACAGCCGTTCTATTTTAGAAGTTAATGTTCACTGTGGACTACGGTCGGCCGAAGCTTGAGTAGGCTTTTTCAAAGATTTGATGATCTAGCGGTGGGCCCGTCACCTCATTGGACCAGCCTGTAGTTGTAGAACGAGGGGTCGACGAATGAGAGGAGTGCCTTGGTGAGGGTCCGCTGGATTTCAGGATTGTTCAGGAAAAGAAGATTGCCTTAAGTTAAATGATTTTTCTCTCTGCGGAAGAAAGAGGGAGAGAGGGAGACGGATAGTTTCCGGTCCTTGAGGACAAGAATGACAAAATAAAGCAAACAATCTTTCAGCATGTTTACTTGGAACGTGACGCAGACAACATTTATGTCTCTCACAGCCTCTCTTGAAGAGTTGCTTTACTTTTGGATGGATCTATTTTTCTGTAAAAAAAAAACAACAAAAAAATGCTTTGTAAAGGTAGTTGCCAGCTTCAGTAGAAAAAGGAGCAAACATGGAGACGTTCAACGAGGAATTGGATTGAACACTGTCAAAAAGGTTTAGCCTTTTATGTAGCTTCCCTTTAACCCGAGTCATCGCTTTGTAAACCTCGTAAGGCATGCGTTGAGCAGAGAGAGCAGACATTTTCGCAAGAGTCGAATGTTGCCAAGCAAGAAAAGCTGAAGCATGAGTTTGCATATAGTCCTTTTACACCACTAGCTGGCAAGTCGACAAGCATTTCTCGTATTGGCCTTTCACAATAAGGGTCCCAATACCAAGTTCACTGTTTACTGATTTAGTCCTCCACAGATCAAGTGAGCGTTTCTTTACGTGTGCTGATTGACCTCCCATGCTTTGCCAGTTGGCAACTACCTTGGTTACTAGTGTGAACTAAACATTAGTCATGTATATTGAATTGAATATATTTTGAAAGGCAATAATCGAGTATTGCCCATTTGTAACTACATGTATGATTTCCACATCGAGTTGTCCATTTACAATATCGAACGTGTTTGGTAAGCGTGTCCACTTTTTATTTGTAATGTATCAGATTATTTTTCTAACTTTTTCATCCATAGTTTTTGTTCTGTGTCTGTTTTTATCCGTTTTCTGGATAGTTAGAGGGCCTCCATCCACATACCCATCACTATTGTTACTTGTTCAAGACTTCTTTCTTTCTTTCTTTCTTTCTTTCTTGTATTTATCAAAAATAAGGAGCAACACTTTCGATGGCTCTAGGCCTTCCTGCAATTTCATCAGTTGTGTATTTATAACATGTACTGTTTATAGGAGATTTGTATATGGAAAATTTATAAATGTACTCTAAGTAATGACAGCTATGATATTGTGAACGGAAACAGTATGGCGTCTGATATTACTCCATGGACTTAAAAAAAACGCAGCGTATTTAATTGGTCATTGGCTGCACTGTTTCAAGTCGCCCCCTGATGAAATGCGGTCGCTGCAGTTGATCTCTCATCCAGACATTGGATCACTTTGTTGCCTAATTGATACATTTACTATAGTGCATGGGTGATGTGCACATGCCTTTTCAACTGTGACGACATCATCACACACTTCCAATAAAAGTTTGGAGGCCATTTTATGTAGCTAACTGAATTTTGCTCAGCAGGAAGAAGAAGAAGAAGGAGAGGACGCTGATGTGAGGGTAGTCAGGTATCATGGTGAAGTGGACTAGACTGGTAGACCTCGTCACATCTGACTTCCTGTTACATCAGTGTCTCCTCCTTCCCTATTCCTCCTACAATTCAGCTTGGTTATAGAAGTTGATCCGATACTAAACTAGCATTATTTAGTAGCCATGGATGCAAACTCCTCCCAAATTCTGTCAACTGCTACTTGATGAACGATGACCATCTTGTTTATTTTAAGTTGATATCATTTTGTAGACTCGTAAGATTTGGGATTGAGTTGATTTTTTTTTTTCGTCTAACAAAACATTCCACCGGTTTATCGTTTGATTTGGCTTAACATTCTTTTTTTTTTTTTAATCTGAATTTGAGGTTTTAGCGTTTTTGTAGAAACTTTATTACTCTTCAGATGTTTCTTTTGCTGTCTGCTCGCGCCAACTTTAACTCTTTGCATGGTTTGTGAGTCAGCATGCCTGCTTGTCTATGTAACAAAATGTATTTGCACAATAGAAGAAGAACACTGGAGGACTAAAGACCTCCCACGGCAACTCAGAATACCAGGCGGGACAGACTCTCCCTCTCTGGTGTGCAAACAATTCAAAAGACTTTGTCCAAATGACTCCACTGAGAAATATTTGATATTGTTCTTATTAAATATTGTTTCCAATAAGTGATTTTAACACGATTTAGCACTTACGAGATGTATGGACGTGAGACTGTATTTAAAGAAACACGCTCTGCCGAACCTCTGGTATATTCACACCTTAAAAGACTCGACTCTCCCAAAGAATGTTCTTCTTTCAAAGAATTTGAAATGGGCACTATTACAGTTCAGATTGATGGATATTGATTGAAAAAAAAAAAAAAAGGTTTGCAAAAGGGCATCTTCTTTTGATTGTCATACCCACCTCGGCCAGTTCTATATATAACCACTGTGGCTCAAGAGCAATTCTTGGTTTACATGTAAATGGAAAAAAAGTTATTTTTTGTTTGTTGTTTGTCTCTCTATTGATGAAAAATGTTCTCTTTCTTTGGGACCTACGCTTTGGACATTTCATCTCTGACATCATCTATAAAATATATTTCAGAAAAATACAAGCGTGTTTGGTCGTGTTGTTTGTGTTTGCTGCATGACACTGGTGTACTTTCTGCAAACTTGAGCTCCAGTAAAAAAACAAACTCCAGACTTTGAGGAATTTTCCACGTCGACAGGCAGAACAGGGGTTGAGGAGCAGTCTGTACCCTCGGGGAAAATCAATCTGCCACATCACAGCCGACAGAGATGCTGCCATCATTTCTGGAGACTTGTAACAGTCGGTATCGGCTCCTGACTGGATGACAAACTGGTGGACTCCACTTTAGTTGGCATGTTTCAGCGTAATTATATCAGTTCAACAATTAAGTCCATGTTAGTGCAACACCAGGCATGAATTCCTGAAATCTGTTAAGCAGGACAGGACAGTCTTTTTTTTAGTTCACTTGTAACAGGATTTCATTTATAGTTTTTCTATATACCAATGGGACAAATTGCCTCTTATGGAACAAAAATCTCTTCACAACTCATTGATGGCAGATATTTGGACATGCCTGCCTGTGACTCTGATCTCTGCAGCCTTTTCTCTCCCCACCTCTCAGATCTGAGGATAACCCCTTATTGAGGGAAAACGTGGCAGGGAGTGCTGCTTGTTTTCCTTTTCTGTTTTACATTTGGTAGAATCAAATTCATCTCCGTTCCCTTTTGAAGAGTCGGGTCATGCGTATGACCTGGACTGGACCTGAAGAATAATAGATGAATTCATTCCATCTAAATTAGCTCCCCGGCACGTGACAGCAGCGATGTCAGACGGTATATTGACAGAGGTCTTGGGTTGGAGGGATATAAGAGAGGCATGAATTCTCAGCTGACTGCTCGGAGAGAAAAATCGAATTACCAGAGCCAATATCACAAGTGTGAATGCTGAATTTGGTAAAAGTTGAAGTAGCTATCTGCTAGCCTGCAATGAAAAGGAATAAACTAATAAAAGATCAGTCTGCAAGATCGTGAAAAGATGTTGAACACACACTGAGTTTGAATATTTTAGCATGGTCATGTCTATCCATGCTATTTGCACTTCTGCTTAGACGCCAAACTGCATTTTGCTGTCTCAGTACTTGTACTCTGTGCAATGACAATAAAGTTGACTTTAATCTAATCTAATGAATCTAAAGAGTGTGGTGAAAATGATTGCAGCTGTGTTGAACACACACATTGAGTTTTAAAAAACTGTGGACAAAAAAAAAGGTTGACCACAGTAATAAGGGAGGTAAAATGCTGTAATAAATAATTACAAGAAAAAGAAAACTTTTCTTTAATAATAATGGTACTACTACTACTAATTATAATAATAGAAGAGGAAAACTAGATGCATCACCTGTATAGAGTGCACAAACAAGAAACATATAGCACAGTAATAAGGGAGGGAAAAGGCTGTAATGAATGAATGTATGAATCAATCAATACTTGGAAAGGAAAAATAAAAAAAGATCTAAAATATTTCTGATGTTTACAAGGTTACACTTTTTCTTATTTCACAATTTCTTAAAAGAAGCATACTGTATCAAATAAACCAAAAAAATAACATTTATTCGTGTATAAAACAATTTAGCAGCAAGTATAATAAAACTAATGTGTGTCAAGGGACGGTTACACTAGCCAATGAGGTGAAGGCACTTCCGGTTTTACCACGCAAACACATTCGTGATATTTCCTTTCCGTCTTCGGTCTTCTGCTGCACGACTGCAATGCAAAGGCGGCAGCATTAGCACGCTAACTTTTCCCACTTTAATAACCCTTAACTGGGGGAATTTAACTTAGTTTTACTCCTTCTTTTCCCCATCTTTAAGTAAACTACACCATTTCTTCTTTTGGACATGCCTAACATCGTGCTTTTCAGCGGGAGCTCCCACCACGACCTGTCCCAAAAAGTGGCAGATCGATTGGGACTGGAACTGGGGAAAGTGATAACGAAGAAATTCAGCAACCAGGAGACATGGTAAATATATTTCAAATTGATCGATAACACTTATTTCGCTTTGACACCTAGCCCAGGCGCGCGATGCGTGTTTATTTTGCTTTTAGGAACGAGCGGACAGCTGTTCAGGTTGTTGGAGCGTATCACATGTGCGTAGGTTAGCTCTGAGCTAACAATAGTTTACTCTTCTACACGTGACTAGCTAGCCACATGTAAACAGACCAGGCTAGCGAGCTAACAGGAAGCTAATGGTCACGGTGCCCATTCTCGGACACAGCCTTTCTAGCTCTGGCGATAATCTTGTACTTTGTGTACTTTCCCAATCTGCGTGTCTATTTAGTCGGTGTAACCGCAAAAAAAAGGATGGCCTCAAATTAGTCGTGTAACCGACGTCTAGTTGTCGTGTGATGGACGACTCCTGGGTCTATTATCGGACACGCAGCCACGTAAAGATTAACTGTCTGTTATTGTTTTTGACTTTTCCGGTGAACGTTGTCACTTTCCTGTCTTCCGCGGCTATCTGGTATGGCGTAGGGAACGAGAAATGAGAAATAACCGCCGCCGTTAATTGCTAGTCCAGGCTAACTTAGCTTAGGTGTATAGTAGCTGCCCCGCAATATAATTGGTTGGTTTCAAAACTGGTATATGCACTAGTAAGCCTGGTTTGGTGGCGGCGGCGGGGCTGTTGCCCAAATTTTGCGGGAAAGCGGAAAGGAGCGCGTCAGACGGGGACGTGTCCGATGATGGATGCCTGACAGCTAGCTTTACCGTGACTAGCTACTAAGATAGCGTGTCTCTAGCTGCTGTTTCTTGCACCCGCACGGCAGAAATGTAGCTACTTCTGCCCCTGCAGGCATTCAGTCCAGAGCTGTTGCAGTCCCGGCATGCGAACATTGAGGGGATAATTTGCAGAACGTGTTTTAACACCAACTACCTTGAGTTAAATGTTGCAAAACTCTCACCCCTGCTTCTGTTTTGCAGAACTTCAGTCTCCATTGATTCAATCACATGCACTCAATTTGTGTTAATTTCCAGAGGAGGAAAGTTGACCATTAGTTGAATCAGTGCCTGCATGCTACCAGCTGGTCCAGCAATGTCTGGGGTCACATCCTAGTACATAGCCCCTGTACCTTTTTATAAATACTGGCCCGGGATCTGTATCTTTCAATGTGATGACCTGAATTCATAAAAAAACAACAACAACATGTAATCTCATGGTTGGAGACATGCTACTTTAGAGTTCTCCCTGCTGGTGCAGCTCTTAAACGGTCCATTTGAGTGCCTGTTGTGATTCTGTAATGGAAAATGTGCATTGTATTAATGTCTTGCAGCCCTGTAGCTCAGTGAGTTGAGCGTGGCATGAACATCGCTGGGGCCACTGATGCACTCACGGGACTGTAATGCACTTTGGTTAAAAGCATCCGCCAAACGGCATATGTTGTTGTGTTTTGCATTCTCTTCCTTGCATGAGGATTATGAATGCAGCGCTGTCGTTTCCGTGAAGGTTGTGAGTACGCTCCACCCGCTCCATATTTACTGCTAAAAGCTGGTGTTTGCTGTAGCGACTTCACCCCGGATCCCAGAGTAAGACCCACTACACTTGCGGTGTTGCCACCCAAGCCTCTCCGAAATCCAGGGAAAACTCTGATTAGCCGCGCCGAGGTCTCTCTAGGGAACGCCGCTGTTTGGGCGACACGAAGCACAAAGAAACAAGATTACTCTCTTATCCTCACGGGCTGAAAGGGAGGCGAGCACATTGTGCCAATCACAGCTCCTTTCTCACAACTTCACACAGATTCTTGCCCATTTGACTTGCAGAGTTCAAGGACCAGGGCAGCGGGGCTGGATTGCTTCTTGGGAATAAAATGGCGGGAAATCTGTTTGCATGGGAGGAACTATCCAAATAAAGGCTTTATTGACAATTCCTGGTTCAATGTTATGGTGTAGGGTAGTACAGTGTTTCTCAGCTGCTGGTTTTTCCACACAAAATTGGACTTCAAGATGTTCTCACGGGGCTGAGGACAAAGAACAACTCATATTTACACGGGGCTGAGGACAAAGAACAACTCATATTTATCTCATTTTGATGGGTCACAACTTAATAGATACAGTAGAACTTCCGTCTTGATCCAAAAGCAGTGCTACAGGATGTTTTGCTGAGGAGAAATTAAGCCTGAGTTTAGATCGGTAAACACGACAAGTGCAATATACGAATGAAAATGAAGAGCGGCAAATATCAAATATATCAGCTATATATATATATATATATATATATATATAAATATCAGCTCCTCTTTATGTAACCTTGTAGACCTAAATCGGTAGTTATGTACCAAAGTGGGATCTCATATTTTATACTAGGAGAGAGTATAACCTGTGTGTCCTCATGTATGGTCTTGCTGACTACTACAACTGTTAGATTTCACCGTTTCCTGCAGGAAATGTGTCGGTCAAGGTGGTAGTGGCTGACCTAAATAAATAACCAGCACACTTCATGTTTTCTACTCCTGTTTCTACCGTTTCTGTTTCATATGCAGGGGTAAATAAACTAAATTGCATTAGTAAGGAAAGGAAATACTTTGAGGTTGCTGACAGACTTAACGGTTTTAGACGGGCGAACGTTAAAGCCATAATAAGTTCGAACAAGTAACTCAACTCACATGACTTGATGTTGGGAGGCTCGCTCCCAACGTTGCTCCTCATTGGTCAGCACATGTTGCGGCTGGACACGGAGCCCAAGATGGCTTTGGTCTCAATAAAATCAACTTAAATAATGCAGCTTTTTATTTTTTTTACAGTCGAGGCAGGGTCCTCTTGTCATGACGGCCCACCTTGACCGTAAAGCGCTGCAACATTGCACTTGCAACACACCAGGACACATCAAGTGACAAGTCTGGATGCCCCAAAATTAAATTTCGCTCACATTGCTATCAAAACCAGGTATGCAAGGCGTCACAAGCCAGCCACAACGTGCATGCAAGCTACGTAAAGAGATGGAGAGTCGGGGGGAAAAGTAATGTAGACAAAGATTAAAGATCTATGCCATAAAAGCCATTTTCAGGCTAAATGTGAACATGCAGCGCTGTGGTCTCAAAACCGCTGATCTTTACACTCCAATCCCAAAAAGTGTCGGCCTTTCAGATGAACCTCTGAGGCTCGTTATGCTCTGAGCTCTACACGGGCCAGACCATAACCCAGAACCACTCTGTGTGCCCGGTGATCACATGATTAAGGCGGGGGGGGTGATGTGTCTGCTCTGATCCTTGATCAGAGCAGGCGAGATGGATGGACACTGGCGATGCAGATTGTATCGCCTCTAAGTATTTCCCACACGGCTTCGAATGAGCGGAGGGACATGGCCCAGACTTGTCGGAGCATTCGGGGCAGGCGTGCCACACCTAAATTCACCCAAATTTCTACTGAAACTTTGCTGTATGTTTCGACATACAAGTTGTTGATTTTGAGAGCTTGCTTTCTGTCTTAATGGTAAATGCTTTTGTCTGGAGATGGTCGAAGGTCTGATTGAATTTGTGTTGCACCGGCTTGCCTTACAATACAGTTGCCAGCAATTTATCATTACTTGTTAGCAATTTTTATTCAAGTGATCAAACGGCTGCTTTCTTTTTTTTGACTTGTCGGGCAGTGTCGAGATCGGCGAGAGCGTGCGCGGCGAGGACGTGTACATCGTGCAGAGCGGCTGCGGCGAAATCAACGACAACCTCATGGAGCTGCTGATCATGATCAACGCCTGCAAGATCGCCTCCTCCTCTCGCGTCACCGCCGTGATCCCCTGCTTCCCCTACGCCCGGCAGGACAAGAAGGACAAGGTAGAGAGACACACCACACACACACACACACACTGCAACAACACTCCTGATAGATCAGTGCATCTGTTTTCATGTTGCACATCAATCAAGTTACTATGATTAAGCAGACTGTAATATCGTCATGGTAACAGCCATAATAGACACTATGTGCTGTGGCCTGTGTGAACTTCTGTATATTGTTTTTTTTTTTTTATTATTGTTTCCTCCCCCGCCTTCTTGTGATGTGCAACTTCCCGGGAACCATTAAATGGGGCGAAGCGGGTCATTGGGGCGTTTTGGTTCTCTGGAATGAAACTTCACCTCTGTACAAGGTTGTTTTTGTTTTTTTTGACTTGGTCGTCGTCCCGAAACTGACATCAGACATTCCAGCAGGCAGAGAAAATGGGTCCACGCCACGCGGCCGGCTTATCTTGTAAATGATTAGCTTGTTAATGTAACAGCGCTAAAGCATACAGTGTGCTCACGCAGCAGGAATAGAGCTGCGTTTTGAACCCGGTAGCACACGGAAACATTGTTTTACAAGGGCTTGTTCGTCCTTCACCTTCACACAAGCCTGCACTAAGACGTTCTCCAAAGCAACGTCTCCTTCCACTCACACCATGGTGCAACATGCAACATCTCCTCGGCTTAGCTCGCCCACATGCTCACTGCAAGGTCACCGTGCAGTTTTTGTCCCTATTTTGTGACGGCAAACCTTCCAGATTGGCAGTCTGCAGGTAGCCCGCTGTTTTGGCAACAAGTCCTGAAGCCCGGACTTTGCCGTGTGTCCTGAAGACAACTGGTGGCCTAGTTACTAGTGACCATCTCCTAATGGAAAGGTCGCATGTCCAGTTTCAACAACAGCTGTGTGTTTTTGTCCAAGTGTCCTCGAGCGACACACCGAACCCCCCCCCCCACACCCCGTACATACACATAGCAGTAGTATGGGAACCACTGGTTTAGTTCAGGGAGGGTGTTTGAGCCTGCTGTTATCAGTGGACCTTCATCAGAGTATTTTACGGGCCTGCCTCAAGCTCATTCAAGTACAGTAGGAATTTGGAGCGCTTCACTGGCCAGGAATTGAAATGATTCCTGAGAGTAGAAAGGCGTTTAATATGTACAAAGAGATTTTTGATCCCACACCCGTTCTCAAACAACTTCTAAAGACTTTTATTTGGCATTTTGTCTTTATTTAACAGTCAGTAGAGAGAGAGAGGAAAGGTCAGGTGAGAGAGGAGAGATGACATGCGACATAGGTCCCAGGACGTCACGGTTATGTGGTACTAGCCTTAGGCCAGGACGCCCTCTCAAACAACTCTTTGTCCCGATGTTTGTCCCAGAGCCGCGCACCGATATCGGCGAAGCTGGTGGCCAACATGCTGTCTGTGGCCGGCGCTGACCACATCATCACCATGGACCTCCACGCCTCACAAATCCAGGTCGGTACCCGGAGAGACCAAAGTGTTCTTGTTACTGGAATACTAAAGAAGCCAAATTGATAGATTCTTCGCCTCTAGGTTGTAAAACAGAACGACATGGCTTCAGTTCCTAGATGAAACTGATGAGCAGTATGTGTTGGGTAGTGAAGTTGACCTTGAGAATTAAGACGTGTCTCAAATCAAGTAATTATTGATGAAAAAAAGAGGGAACGTTATGTCACCCATCTTTTTATCATCACTCATAAGATTGGCTAAAGGTGATTGGCAAGACGGAATGACATTTTTGCTTGACATGAATGGTCAAATCACATTTATTTGTAGCCCTTAATCACAGTTACAGTCTCAAGGGGCTTCACAGTGCCCAACGTCATCCCCCAGCCTTGGACCCTCACAGAGGACAAGGAAAAACTCCCAAAAACCTCGGTAGGCGCTCCACCGAGAGGGATCCCCCCTCCCGGGACGGTCGGGCGAGTTAACAGTGTTCTTGTCTCTGTTGTGTCTTTTTGAAGGGCTTCTTTGACATCGCTGTAGACAACCTATACGCAGAGCCGGCTGTTCTCCAGTGGATCCGGGAGAACATCCCAGAGTGGAAAAACTGCATCATCGTGTCCCCGGACGCAGGCGGAGCCAAACGGTAAATATAGCGACCTTACCTTAAGAGGTAACGGTCGGATGGGCAGTACGGTTGGTCATAGTTTGTTTCTATAGGGGGTTGGGGCTCCGGTGTAACTTCTCACCGTCGTTCTCGTTCTCTGTCCAGCGTGACGTCCATCGCGGACCGCCTGAACGTCGAGTTCGCCCTCATCCACAAGGAGCGGAAGAAGGCCAACGAGGTGGACCGCATGGTGTTGGTGGGCGACGTCAAAGACCGCGTGGCCATCCTGGTGGACGACATGGCCGACACCTGCGGCACCATCTGCCACGCCGCCGACAAGTCAGTTTTATTTGGTTTTATTTAGTTTTATTTCTGTCTGTTGGTGATTTCATTTGCCGCTTGAAGTGTCACAGGAGCATAGAAACCATTTTTACCACATTTCATTTATGAATCAAGGTGTCAGAAACATCACATAAGGAGAATAAATGGCATTCAGACTGAACATTTTCCCCCCTGTCCCCTCTAGGCTGATCGATGCCGGGGCAATCAAGGTCTATGCCATCCTCACACACGGCATATTCTCTGGTCCAGCGATCTCTCGCATCAACAACGCCCCGTTCGAGGCTGTGGTGGTGACCAACACAATCCCCCAGGAAGAGAAGATGAAGTCCTGCCCCAAAATACAGGTGCAGACCCCATAGCTAACACCTTCTCTTGGTTAAATTTTGCCTCTTATAGGTATATATCTGATATTTATGAAAGTATGGTTAATAATTGGTTCATCCCTGTTGTTTTGCTCAATATTGCAGTTACAACATATTACAATTTGAGGCATTAATTACAATTGTTTCAGGACACAATAGTTTTATTGCCCTTCTGCACCTTCACCCTTTATTTATTAAAGTAGCAGTAGATAGGGAGGCTTGTTTTCACTCTTTCTTTCTCACTCTTATCGGGGTCTAATAATTACTTTATTATTTTGGGGTGCAGCGGCAACCCCGAGGCAGACGTGGTACAGAATCTGTACTTGATTGTCATCTAGTTTAAAACCAAAGTATCTCCAAGTGACAAACGATGATCCACTTGGAGGATCTAAGACTGTTTTGTGTTCAGACTCAGAAGGATTTTCTCTCACGTTGGGCTGATCCATTTTTCACTTTCCTCTTTGCTACATCTTTCTTTTCCGCCTGCTTCTCCATCTTTCATCGTGGTCACATTCAAGGCTCGTGATCGGTCACGTGTAACGGCAGCGCTTCGCACACCGCACTACGGCTTTTAAGAGGAATCGAAACCATAACAAACGCCAAACAATTTACGATTATCTGTGATAAACGGTGCAGCCCTGGTGGCGGTCCAACCCGAAGGAGGTTGGGAACATGTTTTTCTTTTCTGCCCTGTAGCTTCTGAGATTGTTTAAATAAATACTCCACCCTGCAGTACAAGGACTCACGATGTACTTCAGTAACTGTCACGTTGCATACTCCAGTTTTGCTCTTTGTTTCACCGCGGCTGTTCCCCTTTCTCCCCTTCCCCTTTCTTTCCCTTTCAACCTCCGTGCCCCTACTTTCATTATCCTCTCCTCCCGACTCCTACCGCCGTTCTTTTCTCTCCGTGGGAGAACAGTAGGGTTTAATTTCCCCTGTGGGTTGGCAGCGCTCCGGTGACACACTTGCTGTTTCCCCCCCCCCCCTCCAGGTCATCGATATCTCCATGATCCTGGCGGAGGCGATCAGGAGGACCCACAACGGCGAGTCGGTGTCCTACCTCTTCAGCCACGTGCCGTTGTAAAGGACGGCAGGAGGGGGGAGGGTCCCGTTCCCTCTCCTGTCAGTCCGCTCGGCTTGCACCTTTTGGCCACGTATCCTCCAGGAAGTCTTGAACAGGCCTGACGGTTTTGGCCAATCCCGTGTGACTTTTTTTTTTTTAAAAGGTCACGCCCACACATTCTCTTTTGACATTTCCACCCGGGAGACAGAGCAAAACATCACCTCCTTCTTTGAAGACCAAGTTTGTATTTATGAGTATCACCTTTTTTTTTTCCTTTTGTCTGTCTTTTTGTTTTACTTCTCTCTTGTTTAAGCATCAATCTCGCCAACCTTGAAGCCGGAGGGCCTGGCTGTCACTTTAACCAAAGGGTCCATTCTCTAACAATGTGTTATTTGTACCTCATGTTGAACTCTCTAGAAATGAAAGCATCCATGTTGTGATGTGACTACAAATCTTTGGACCATTCTGCTTCACAAAGAATGAAAAATGGTGCTGACGTGAAAGTGCACCTTTACCCCAAGTGTTCTCTTAATAGCTGCTAGGAGTATTGAAACGATTATAGGCGTAAATAACGACTAATCAGCTGATGTTGTAATCAATTCAAAGTGGAAACCCTAACGCCCCTGACAGGTTTTAAAGCCCCGCCACCCAGAATAGCCACGTCTGTAGTTTTAAGTTGATGACAGGAGGCCGAGTAGGAATAGAGGACTTGACATTGCCTCAAGGTGTTTATGCTTTGTCTCTTCAACTTTCCGCCCTCAATTTCAGTGATTTTGTATCTTCTGACACTCAAATATTCAATTCAGAATTGCAATGAGCTTTTCCAAATGCGCTGACGCATCTTCCCTCTGCAGTTTTAACATCTGCAATGTCATTTAACAGCCATGAGCCTGAGTCCACTGCTGCCACCCAGTGGTGGCATGTCTGCATTGCAGCAATTTTTTTCTTCTTTTTTTAATACACATTATTATTCCGCTAAAAATGTCAGTTGCTACTAAAATGAGACCTTCGAATGTCTTGATCGGGTGTTTTGTTAAAAAATAGATCTGATAGGACAGGGGTGTCCAATCGTGCCATGGAGGGCCGAGTGTATGCAGGTTTCCATTCCGACCAAAGACTTCACCAGGTGATTTCACTGATTAGTCCCTCCTCTGTGGTTGAGGGTGTGATAACCGGCCCAATCACCTGCTGTATTGTTGGGTTGGAACGAAAACCTGCATACACTCGGCCCTCCATGGCAGATGATTGGCCACCGCTGTGATAGGTTTAATGGGTGCACAGCCCATGTCCCAAAAGGTCATAATAGCTAATTGAGCCCAAAGGTTGGTTTTGTTATATTTCAGTTAAAGTCATCGTAATGGTGTTGTTCTCACAGTTGGTGTGGTCACCTATGTGCAGCTTTTGTCTGAATGAGGCAGGCAGGTGTCACTGGTAGCATATAGGTGGAAAATATTGGTGGAGAAACACATTTATTTTTAATTTTTTTTTATAACACTTCCAATTGTTTCTTTGACAATAAAGCTTGGACAATGGCTTACAGATACAGTGTGCTGTCTGTCTTTGTTTTGTGTTCCTCCCTCATCAGTATTAAGTCAAGTAATAAACAGAAATAGTACAAATGAACTACTAGTAAATAAAGTTAGGCCCTTATTGTTTTGGCCCTTATTCAATAGAAAAATTCGGAGTTGAGTTTGTTTGTAAAACAGTAAAGTAATAAATTGGGTCTATTACTCAATCAGCCAGTTAATAATGCAATAAGATACTTTCCTGGGAAATTGTCTTTTCATTTGACCCCTCCAGTGGGCATGCACCTATTGAGAGTTGAAGCACAGCAGTATAAGACGGTCTGTGTGGGAGGTGTGTTGAGTTTCCACCAGGTGGAGCCTAGTCTACACAGAGTGCAACTACCATGCATAAAAGAGATGAAATGTTTGCCATTGAAGTCACAAGAAGCCCATTCTCAGACCAAATGCAGTTATAGTAATGCGTTAAATACTCGCCATAAGGAAAAATAACTAAGTCCTTATATTGCATGATGAAATTTAGGACTAGACCATTTATAGCAAGAGTAGGAATGTTTGTGATAACACCGGAAGTAGAAAATGTCATTAAATACCACAAGGCTGCTATCAACTCACTACGGAGTATCGTGCAGATACAAAATGAGTCCCTATAGAAATAAGTGGTTTTTTTTTCCCCACCTTAGGGAGATTATCAGGCGCATATTTCAGCAGCAGGGTGAAGGGCTCGCGCTCCTCCAGCAGGGGGATACCGAGGATGGGAACTGGTGATGTCAGATGTCATTAGCATATTTCTGACTATATCTGAAGCGTGCGCAGAGACGCGCCAGTACTGCTGCGACGCATACACCAGGCTCCCATCACCCTCCAGTCAAAACTCCGGTAAGCACCGTTAGAGAAAATATTTCAATTCTTCACACTTTACTCTACTTTAAGGGACTGAAACTGTGAGGATAAGGTGAGAAATCAGATCAGGGCGCATAAACTGAAGGATTGAACCCCCTTTAAAAATAGATAACCGAGGACAAAAGGTTAGATATTGAGATATTTCAGTGGATGCAGGCTGTTTTTGATTTTAATAAGTAAAGAAAAGGGTAGAATATGGCAGCTGGGAAGACATATCTGGCATGCGTGGGTTTTTTTTTTTAGCAGAGGCATTCACACACATCAAGCCCTTTCCTTTGTTACAGTTTGTGGTTGAGCTGCAGGCGTCCGTGCCCGTTAAAAAAGACGCCTAAAGGTATTCACAGCGCGTCTTCCTTTTGGTTATTTGTACGCCCGGTGGGTATATTTGAATGGGGAGCAATTTGAGGAGCTGAACTTGGATTTATCACCCCGATGGATGAGGATAATGCCAATCTGGGCGGTGGTTCCTTCACATTGCGCTCCATGCACCCCCCCAGGGAGGCAGACGTACGTGACAAGTGAATTTGCGGATGTTAGACAGCCTACACGTGGAAAGTCCCAGTCTGGGCCCTCAGAAATCACTATTTTATGTGCAGAATGCGATTTTTTTATTTAAAAAAAATCTTTTCTAGGCTATTTTAAAAGAATATGCGGTGTAGGCAGGCAGGCTTTTTTTTTTTTTGCCCCATTCCCAGTCTTCCCAGCATGGGAACTCCTATTGTTATGTAAATGTATTTCTTTTTTTTTTTTTTACGCCTTGGACGGTGTTCATTGTTTTGTGCAACATGGCTCGGTGTTGGATAACGGGATGGATGGGAGTCAAATCACTGAGCAGAGCCGCAGGGGAACAAAAGGCTGCGGACGCATGCTGGCACATTAGAGGGGGAAAGTATTTTGCGGTTACGCATGTAGTAAAAGGAAGCAATGAGTGGTTTTAGCTGCAGTGAGTTTGGGGCAGCGAGGACGGTTTCAGGCAACGCCTCTCAGCTGCTGTAAAAAATCAGTGTAAATCACGACGTCGAGTGGTTTTTGCTTTTAATAAAACGGCGATCACACACTGCGGTAAACAATGCAAATGTATAATAAACGTTTCCATTCTTCTATCAAGCAGTATATTTCTTGAACAGTAGCTAGCGAAACATGGGTTGCTAGGCGACACATAATTTGGCGTATTAATACTTAAATTAACTGTTACGCGGTCGCAGGTGCGAGTCATCCGCTTCCAACTGAGGACGGGAACTATTTGCTCTCTAACTTCGTGCATTTTGCTCTCCTCCGACAGACTCTCCGCAACAATGTCTGACAAGCCCGACATGAACGAAGTCACCAACTTCGACAAGACTAAGCTGAAGAAGACAGAGACGCAGGAGAAGAACCCCCTGCCCTCAAAAGAAAGTAAGGCTCCCTTTTTTTTATTTTTTTATTTTTTTTTATTTTTTATTTTATACAGTTGAGGGATTAAGCGTTCACGTCAAATTTGATCATTTCCGGTTTTTTTTAAATTTATGCATGGTTATCAGGTGATGAGGTACTATCACAGGACGAAACTGATGGCATTTACTTGTTTGTAGCACAGAATTAACTTCTATTATCTAAACTCAAGGCCTTAAAATGTCTTGACTACAGTTAAGCAAAGCTTTTTAAGTCTTAAATTCAGTTTGAGAGGTCTTACAAGTTGCAGTTGCCGTTCCCAATCATGCTAGCTCATGTTCCAATAGCTCTACAGTTGTTTTCATGTTGCTTTCAAATGTGAAATTGGTCAGATATTTCATTCTAACTGTCATTTTAAAGGTCTTGATGAAACTTGTAGCAGTGAATCTCACATCCCTTTTCTCTCTTCCCCTCCGCAGCCATTGAACAGGAGAAGCAGGCGTCGTGAAGCCCCTCCCTCCCGTCATGCACTGTACACCCCCTCCCCCCCCCCTCCTCCTGCATTGCCTTCTTTTCAGTCACTTCTTTTAGCTGTATAACCTTGTAACCAAAATTATGAAACAACAACCAAGCTGCACAGTCTGCGGATGGATGACATCTACGTCTGGGGCACTTGGCCCTGTCCCCCCTCAACGGCAACCGCCACCGCCACCTTAAAGTGATGCTCTCGTCCTTCTGTTGTGGAGATGAGGAAGCTGTGTCTAAGGGAATTTGCAGAAGACGGTCCTGAGTGCGCATGCTTCCCCCCCCACCCCCCCACCATCGACGTGCAGCAGGGAGGCCTAAGGGACGGGGCGTGGCCTGTGTCCCAGGAAGCTCATCATTGTCTCACCAAGCACCCAACTTCCTGTGCGTCTGCTGTCGCGTTAAAGCTGAGGCGTTACGCTTTTTTTTTTTTTTTGCTTTTTTTTTTTTTTTTTTCTCAAATCTTTGGAAATGCACAACGTATTTGTTTCTACGCTGGTCTAAACGTAATACCCCAAAATTGATACCGTTGTCTGTCACAATATATTTTTTTTCTATGTACATGAGGATGAAAGAGTAACGGAATCCACCTAGATCTGGGAGATGCTCAAATGGACTTTATTTACGTTGATATTTTTGTAAGTGTATTGTACTCAGACCCTTTTTATCAATGTGATTCGGGATAGCTTTTGTGTTGCACCCTGTCTCTGAATTGTCTCCAATGAGAAAAGAGGAGGAAAAAAAAAAATACTGGAAATTGATTCCATGTGTTTTTTTTTGTTTTTTTTTTTGCTTTCAACCGTAGATCAAAATTCTTTGGAGTTTTGTAAAGTCCCAGTCATGTTACTCTGCCACAAACCATTACCAGTTATGGAAAACCGTGAAATGTTGTAATAAAAAAGAATTTGTTACTAAGACGTGTATTGCGATGTGCTTCTCCTGGCATTGTGACACAAATCCTCAAACCACTCGTCATTAAACCACATTTAGAGACACACTTGGCTTATTCTAGTTTTGACCAATAACGTTGCAGCTGCATGTTCGCGTCAGTGATTGACAGCTCGTCTGACGAACCCACTTTTCACACTACCTCACACTCTACAAATGCCAAACAAACCGTAACCATTACTTAAGGGATGAGGATGTTGCATTATTAAAAGGCTTAAACGTTTCTCCGGCTAGCTGTGCAGGGATTTGCTATTATAGAAGAGTGTGTGTGTGTGTGTGTGTTGGGGGGCGGGGTGTAACCACCTGTCATGCCAGGTATTTTCTTGAGTGCGTTTTTACTATCGCTGTCGGGCACAAAGCCCTTCTTCAAGCCGGTGATTACCTCCGACAAACACAAGCCGTGGGAAGCAAAGTGGTCTCTTTCAGTGTCCCACAATCCAGGAAGTGGGCGGGGGACTTTGCTCGAGCAGTGTTGCGTAACAAAATCACTTCATAGATTTTATTATTTATTTTATTGACGCGCCCAGGTTAGTTTCTGAGAGCAAATCTCTCAAAGCTGTGCACTTCAATCCCTTAACAAAACCAAACCAAAGGTAGAATCAAAGGTGCTTATCAGCTACCTGGCTTATTTCATCACCTGGTTTGATAGGTGAGTGAGCAGTGGCTTATGGGACAGCGGCCTGACCTAGAGAACAGGGTGTCGCCTCAGAGGGAGATTTACTCGGCCCCAACTGCCTCCATCCTAAATTAGCCCTCGCCTGCAAAGCCCTAATGGTATTAACATGACATTGTTGACATTTCCTGTAAATGCAGTGTGTGTGTGTGTGTAATGGTGGGTTTTATTGCTATTGAATTACAACTGGGATTTGGTCAGATCTAGTCAACGTTGGCGTGAGCAGGTATGTCCAAGTCTTTTTCAGACCTGTGATGGATGAACCTCACACCTCTTGCCTGGAGACTTACCCGGGTTCGAGGCTACCCACGCCCCCCCCCCCCCCCCCAGGCTGACGGTGCAGAATGACCTCGGGCCACGTAGCGGTCCGCTAATCGTCCACACGCTGGTGTAAGTGGATTGGTGTTAAGTCAGTTACTCTTAATGAGGCATTAAATCTGCGTGGAGGTGCATGTGGAGGTTAGCGGGGTGGTGTTGTGCCTCGCCGCGGCCCTGATTCTACTGTCGTCTCTCTGGGATTAACGCCTCTCATCTCTCTCTCTCTCTCTCCCATCTCTCTCTCTCTCTCTCTCTCTCTCTCCCATCGGTGTTAAACCTCACTGCACCAGTCTAGTGTCTCCTCGGTGTGTGGAGGGGTTTTAGGGTGGAGTCATCGTGCGGTGGTGTGGGTCAGATCTGTCACCGAGGTGGGTGGAGGGGCTGGGTGACCTGCTCGGTAACCCATGGCAACAGCGGCTGCTGAGTCACTTCCTGGTTCGTTGGACACCGCCGCCAAATGCTTCCCCCCTGGGCATGAACAAACCTTTATTGTTAGGCGGGGGTAACGAGTCCAGCACATCCTGAGTCTCTCTCGCCTGTGTATCTTCTGCTATCTGCAGCCAGGGCTGATCTATCGAACGATTGATTGATTAGTGGCGCTTGGCAACCACCCCCGGTCTGTTTTCACAGGCTGCTGCACAGCGGGATTGTGGGCCAGCGCTCTTATGTCCCTGCACGTGGCGCTAACTGATGGATAGGGGGGGGGGGGTGACTGTTGGCGGCTAATGCCAGCCACAAACACTTTTTTTTTTTTTTTTTTCCCCACTACAATCACTGGCACTGCTGTTAATTGGGGGACAAAGAAAGCGCTAGCCACACCATCAGTGCAGCTCATTCACACTGTGAGAGGCTTTGTGGTTCATTCTCAGGTTTATCTGGAGGGAGCCGGTTGGATCTCCACAGAGGCGACTGTCTGAGTCAATTATCTTCCTATCACTCAGCGGCAGGAGAAAAACAGTGGGTCTGGCTGGCATTTCCATGGCAACCGCCCGCCCCTGGAGTTACATTTGGTGCCGGTAATGAAGCGGGAGGTGGCTGCCGGCGACCACGCAGAGCCGAGACGCGTCGAACACCTGACCGTCCTTAAATAATCTCACCGCTGTACAGATGGAAAGAGGGAAAAACATGTTTGTGGGGCGTCGCTGTCACCGCCTGGTCTTCGAATCCCATCCAAACCAGGTGGTTTTACATTATCGGTGTCCACTACTGGCTGCCAGCGGACTGTTCATGGTAGCGTGGATGACGTTGCAATGCTTAAAAGGCATACAGAGAGACCGGCAGCCATGCTAGCACGTTAGCCGCACCCAGCAAATATCTGGACGGCCAGTGTGCACCTATGCAGCACTTGTTCCCTCTTGTCACCGGATACAGGCTGAACGGCAACAGCTTCTCACCATATGGCGATACAGCTTCTCAGGCCGGGCGATAAGCGACTGCCACGGCACGAGGGTCAAGGGTCAATGTTTGCATGAGCTCATAGGATGTGACTTCGGCGCGTAACCTCATCCGCCTCATCAAAGTGTTCGGAGACTCCCAGACCGCCATGTGGATGAAACCAGATCTGTGTGGAATCCTCCACGCGGGTTTAAGGTGTTATTGCTCGGTTTGGTTTATTTTCTTTGAGGGGCACGGCTGGCGATGCGCGTCACGGCGTAGCGTAGACCAGAAGGTATCGGTGTCAGGCGATACGAGGACCGCTGAAAACATTTCGTGTCCCCCTGGTAGATGGTATGACACGTCCCCATAGGCAACGAGCATTATCTAACGTAAGAAGGTGACTTTTCCCATAAAGTCAGAGTCCTTTAACACATCATTTAGTCAGGTATCGAGTCTTGAAATCGTATTTTTCTGAAAACAAGAGTAAAAATACGAGACTAAACGATTTGTTAAGATGTATTTGTTTCTCAGTGTTGAGGCTAGTCTTGTCTGTCTTGCTCATCTTCTTCCTGAAAATGACTTAAATACTAAATACACAAACTGAAGTGTTTTCATGCAGCAGGGTGGACCTCAACACGGCCTCTCGATTCACCAGTCATGTCCTTTTTGCACAATGTGCTGATAGATAAGTGCTATCCTCCACGTCCGGGAGGAGGAGGAGGGGGGGGGGGAGGAGCAGGAACTCACTTTTTATAGCACTTTTCTTAACAAACATACAAAGTGCTGTGACATAATGGAAACAAAACAAACACATGAACAAACACTTTAAAGGGCAGACGTGCACCGCTAGCGTCAGCGAGAACAGAAATAGCACAACACTGGTGATAACATCCTAACAAACCTTAAAAATACAACATCAGTACATGAACATAACATCTGTGATGGGAGGGTCCCTCTTGATGACCTCGCTGACCCCCTACCCAACCCCACCTTTCCTATAGCATCCAAGCTAGCTGTCTGTATAGGTGCTCACGCGAAACGAGCAGATTGAAAGTGCAGATTGCATCAGATTGCAGTAAAAAGGACACAGCCGGCTCGTGAAGGACTTGAGATAGAGAGTGGGTGTGGTGCTACATGACAGAGAGGCTTCTCCCTGCAGCAGACAGGACTGTCTGTTGATTATCACAGACACGCTCTATTAGCCTGGCCCCCAGGTAGGGCCCGGATCGATGATCGTCTAAATGGCGTTGCCCTGTTGCCTGTGATGCATTAGCCGGAAAAGCGTCGGGGCAGAATCGACGGTGCTGCACGGACAGCAACGCTCAGCACAGTACTGACTCATCGTGACTCGACGAGGTGGTCCTGCTCACGCTGACGGGAGCGAGCGCGAACGAATTCTCACACATTCGCAAAACAACAGCGTTTGCATGTAGCTGTGTGTGTGTGTGTGTGTGTGTGTGTGTGTGTGTGTGTGTGAGAGGGTATGCATGAACCTATGAACAGATGCGTGCATGCCTCGCGTTCAAGTGCGCGTGAGTCACCTTGAGCCTCGGCGGGGTGTCAACACACCGAGGAGACTCTGCTCTACCCCGAGGGGGGGCGTGCACGCAAGCCTTGACATTTCCACTGAGCGGGGAAGGCTGCAGACGAGACGCTTCCTCCCTCCCTCGCCGCGGGGGGGGGGGGGGGGGGGGGGCTGGGCCTCTCTCTGCTCAGGCAAGCTGCTGCACAGCTCACCTGCACTTTTGGTTTCTCTTTTTACAAAATAGCGTTGAAGAAATTGTGTTGAGGGCTGAGCTTGCAGCGAATGTGGCGGCGTCTGTGCTGGGGGTAGTTTGGGGTACAGGAGCCAATCAGATTTCTCTTGAGTTGGAAGAACTTTAGTCCATCTAAAATAATAATTCATATAATAATAATAATAATATAACCCCCTTGGCTTTCATTGCTGAGATATTAGAGGCAGAATCTTTTAGTTTCTAGTGAGACTGAAAGCAGTAAAAACCATGCAGCCCCTTGCAAAAAAAGCCCTCTGATATTCTCAGTATTTGAATATGATTCCTCAGAAGTTGAGTTATGCGAGCACCGCTAACAAATAAACCTTTTAATACCTCGCCAACCAACACACTGAGGCACATGCTTCTCTGGATGGACTAAACATAGTTCTACTAACAGCCGAGGGCGCCCACGCCGGGTTATTTTTAGTCTTTGTCAATTGATTCAAACTCACAAAAGAAAAAACTCTCAGTCTTGTTCTGTTGCAGGAAGTTAAACCGGGTCGAGCGTGGCCCAGTTGCCTGGCGAAGGAGTGTGATCGGAGAGCGTTAATTACCCCGATCGTCCCCGGGAGAGAGATCACTTTTTAATTACAGCCCCCCTCGTTAATAACAAGCTCGGCCATGTCATGTCCTTATTAGCAGCTACGCTAACTAGCATGAGGACCAGCATGCAAGCAGGGCGGAATCCCTCCCGGCTGCAGGGATGCTGAATCAAAAAAGTGTCATCATTAATATTATCATTATTAGTATTATAGTGGAGTTATTATTAAGGTCTTTTCACAATAAGATCCTCCGAGCTGCAGGTTTGAACGTCCAAGGACACCCTCCCCCCCCCACCGACAGTGTGAGTGTATGTCTGCGCACAACACTTTGATTGATGATTCAATTTTGCAAAAAGGCAGCCAAACTTTTCAGCCCGTCCTCCGTCAAGCCTCGGGGTTGAACCGAGCGCTGCTGCATGTGCCTGATAAAAGCTGCACTTCCTCGTCCTGAATTAAGAGGAGGTGTTGGCCGGCTATTATTACAAACATGAACAACCGTCTGTCAGCTCATCCTCTTTGTTTTGAGGCCCTGAAGACATCTTTGGTCTTATCTCACTTTGCTCCACAGGGTGACAATAACCCTCCTCGAGGCGTTACATCATATGATCTATGTGAGCTGATCGAACTACGTTGCTCAGAGGCTTCGTTGTGCAACACCTCCTTGGCGCTTGCAATACATATGGGGCACGATCACCGTCGGCCATGCGAGTCATGTGTTAAGTGCTGTGAGTCTCAGTCGCACACAGAGGGGGAGGGGGCGGGGCCTCCAGGGGAATCTGGGTAGGTCACTTTAAAAATGTATTGCATTACAGTCACTAATTGTAATCCAAACTCAGCAGAGTATTCAGATTACTTTCAGATTACTTTGCCATATTTGCAAGAAAAAGTGAAAAAAGTTCAGGAAATACATTTTTTAAAAGTTTGCAGACAAATACAAATGTTCTTCTGTTATAGAGACAGAACAGCTGCCACTATTTCTTACTTTTTCTTAAAGTAATTCCCATAAAGTATCTAATCAGAATACATTTACCTCGTGTTGTGTAGTGGCTGACCCCAGACGCCCTCACATCTCAGACCCCACCCACAATCCGTTTTGAACCGTATCACACGTTTGTTTGACACCGTGTTTATTTTTTTATTTCCTGACGGCGAGGTCGGTCTAGTGGCGATAAGGCCCGCTGGCGTGGCGCTGACTCACACCGGGCCAAGGTCAGCCTGAAGTTCTGTCAACAACAGCAAGCAAGACGCTTTACAACACGAGGAAGGCCCAGACAGGAAGCTGGACCGCCGCCATGGACCGAGGGGGATTTGCAGCAAAGTTTGGAGAGCAGAATATTTTCAACCTTGACTCTATGACAGAAATGTGTATATCTTCTGTTTGCTTATATAACAGAGAGTGCTGCCAGGCGAATTCCAACTGAATCTATTGCTTTGTTTAGTCAATAGAAGAATAGTATCCCCCCGCGCTAGCCACCTAGCCGCTAGTAAACCAGTGGGTGGTCTTGGTTAACTTCTATTCCCTCGGTGGCCATTTTGAACGTACTCAGGGTGGGGATCTCATATATATAAAACTAGCATTACGTGTGTGGACCTCATATACACCCAACAGTCATCAGATCTGCAGGAAACAACAAAAACAACAGCTGCTTGGATTGTTTGTTTCTGAGAGTTTTAGTGGAGAATCTGTCAAATGATTTCTGATGTTGTGCATCACCTCAAGTGTGAAGTAAGTTCAAAATGGCCTCCATGAGAATAAAGTCTATTTACTATTTACTTAAAGATGGTAAAATAGGGCCCAGGTGGAAAACAGTGTGATGCCGTGAGTGGTGAAGGCAGAGGGACGCTCAGGTTCACGGAGGGTCTCAAACGCAGCATGGCTGAGCTGAATGCATTACGGGCACCCTGCTGTGTTAGCAGGGAAAATAGATGACAAGGCTGTTATGTCTGCTGCGTTGAGTTGAATAGGGAATAGGAGAGCGATTGTACAGTGTACTGCCACACACACACACACACACACACACACACACACACACACACATACAGAAACACAGCCGAGAGACGTTCAAAGCAAGAACTGGCCGATTTTCATATCTCATTAGTGGAAAGTTTCACCACAGCTTTTTTATGTTTATTGAAGCTTTTACATAATATCTGAGAAAAGGACATGGGGGGGGGGGGGAGAGAGGGGGAGGGGGGGGGGGGATATAATGATGTCACTGATCTCGTGTTGTTTCATTCTCCCTCAGCCTGTAGCCGCAAATTGGATGCTCATGAATGCATCTGCTTGTTTTTAGCTGCAGAACCGCCTCACCTACGCTTTGCATGATATCGTTACAATCAACAACACACACACACATGCATGCACGCAGACACACACACACACACACTTCCCCAGAGCCCGAGCCCAGCGAGTGACATGTTACAAAGAGACATTTTGTCCTCATTATCTCAATGTGAACGGAGACAGTGTTTCTCCCAACCACTGTGAGGAGAGATGCTGGGGTGGAGCAGGACAACAAGATAAATACATTCACCTGTTTTGGTTTATCATCCACGTCCCCCCCCCCCCCCCCCCTTCCCCTCGACATCTCTCTGTCGAATAACAACAGAGCTGAAAATCCTCGGTCCTCATTTCGTCAGCACAAGGTCGACCTATCCACCGCCCCGGCACACTCAAGGACGCGAGCCCAGACACACAGCGCTTGGATTTCCTCGTTTTGAGGCATTCAGGGAATTCTGGACCACATGTTGTTTTGTCTCAGAAAGAGTGAAACCACTTAAGATACGTGCTACCACTTATTTTGGCAAAACACAAATGAATGTAACCCATTGACGCCGCTGATGAACGGAGATATTGACGATTGGCTCGATCCAAAACTTGTCAAAAGTCGTTTCTCCACATCGTTTTTCTCCAACGTCTTGTGGCTTCTGACCCCTGACCCCTGGGTGGGAGGAAGTGAGAAGAAGAATTTCCCAACAGGGATCATTTGAGGATCTTATTATCAGTCCAGTCGCTGACAAAGTCCAGTTGATTTGGAGTCGATTTTCGTCCCTGTCAGACAAACGCCGTCAGACACAATCTGGATGCTGATATGAAGCGACGTCTAGTCTGACTTTTATGGCATTTCGGCTTTATTTTTATTGGATAGTACGTGGTGCGCGATGACAGGACAGATGGGAGCGAGAGGGGGGGCAGAAGGTTGGACTCAAACTCGCAACATTGCCGACACATTACGCTCGCCTTAGCCCTCTGACTGCGGCCCGGCCTGCAGGACGCCGGCGCCCACCGGGGTTTTTTCCCTTGCTTGGAGGACTTAGCCCGATCGCGGCCAAGTTCCGCTGAGCTTTCCTCGGCCTCTGCTTCCTGAATGTCCCAGCATGCCTTTCCACTGCTGTGTTTTTCCTGATGAATGAGGTCTTTTGTGCACTGCACTCCTGCAAAAAAGAAGTCGGGACTTCACTTCCTCTTACACTGCACCAGTAACAGAGCCCTGCAGCTTTAGTGCAGCCAAGTTTCAGTATTGGTTTGCATGATGTTTTACATTGCACAAGGAGTTTACAGTAGTTCCACGTGGCTTCAGTGCCCAAAATGTTTCAAGAAGACCACATAGTTAAAGCATGACAATATACCCCAGGAGACTGTGGCATGATGCCATGATCATGATTGAGAGCTCAAAGTCTCATCAACATGGTTTCTGGCATCTTCAGTGTTTTGTTGATAACGTAATAACTGCTATAAAATGTCCCTCTGAACAGGTTGAAAATGTAATAAAATCCAATACATTATGACTTTACATGAACCAGCAATTTATATTATTATATTTAAGTAACCTTTTTAATTTATTACAACATAATTTTGAAGATGTAATTACATTATCTGACATTTATTACATAAGAAGGTTTATTACATTCAGAGACATTTTATTGTATTTTGATCCGTTATTACAGCGATGCCATGCTGTCCCCTTCACGTGTGACTGTCGTCAAGGTGGTCTACATTCTGTCTCCATAGCAACAGGCATGCAAGCCTCCCTCTGGATACGTGGCTGAAATGACGCAGCCGTCCGTCTCCGTCTGTCTGCCTGTCTTTCTCCCATACCTGTCTCTCTCTCTAGCTCTCTCCCTGTCTCTCTCTCTCTCTCTCTCTCTCTAGCTCTCTCCCTGTCTCTCTCTCTCTCTCTCTCACACACACTTTCTGGCAGCGTACATGAATGCATCTCTCCACCGTTGAGGCGCACCTCGCCGTTCACCCAGGGAGCACCGCCGCTCTCTCATCATGGAGAGAGACGTGGGAAGGAATCCTGCAGCAGCAGGGCGGGAAGCTTTCTGTTCATCTCGGTATAGAAAACGTGGAGTGTGCTGCAGCCGTGACCCACTGAAATCAATGGAAAAGTACAGCGTGCACGCCTGAATCCCTCTGACTCTTCTGTGGTCATATTAGTTAGTTAGTGTTTCATATATTGATATTTTAGATCTTGATGTTGTGGTTAGCCTGATCACAAAACACTTTGAGTTGAGTTGCTCTCATTGGGTGCAATTACTGATTGCACTGATAAAGCCCAGACAATGACTCAGTGATAGTGTGTGTGTGTGTGTGTGTGTGTGTGTGTGCATGTGTGTGTGTGTTATCAGTAACGATAATGAGGCCTGACTTATTTACCGCATTGTAAAAATCTTGTGAGTCATCGTTGTCAGTGTTGCAACCCTGGAATAATAGCTCTTTATGTTAAAATGTATGTGTGTGTGTGTGTGTGTGTGTGTGTGTGTGTGTGTGTGTGTGTGTGTGTGTGTGTGTGTGTGTGTGTGTGTGTGTGTGTGTGTGTTTAGCATGGCAATAAAAGTCCAGTTACTGTTTGTAATTGTGGAGGAGGTTTGGTATGAAACCCAGTCCTCAAGGCCTCTGCAGCCTCCAGCTCTGCAACTCAACCCCCCCCGCCCCCCCCCCCCCCCCGACTGCTCCTGTTGTCGCTGTACGAGGAAGTCGAGGAGTTGATTGCTCTTCCTGTTTTTCGGGGCCCGATTCTTTTGGCTCGGTCACATTGTGCTGTTCTCCTTTCTGCCCGGTTTCCTCCATCTGAATATCAAAAGGTGAAACCACGTTTGTTGTGCGGTCTGATTTATTGAATTATGGAGGCGTGAGGGGCAGAGCGGGGTTTGTTTATAGCCGGTCAGAGACGCTTCCAAAGAAAACAAGACGAGGAAAAGATGAACAGTCGCTCAGGACGGTGAAGAAACGAGTTGGGAGATGAGACGAGGATGCTGCCGAGACGTCCACGCAAGAACGGTAGCGCTGCAAACCCACAGGCTTCCAGCAAAAGCGTCTAACTCTGCGAAACACTTGTTCACATAAAAGATTGCAACCGTTGCTGGGTGAATAGAAGCCCAGATGCCTGAGCGCCTCTTCGTTCTTTGCGGGGGGGCGGGGAGGAAACAGCCGGTCCCTGTGTCTTTTTTGTCCGTTGAGGCCCTTCCTCACAAAAAGGCTTTGGTCAGACGTGTGTCTGCATTCCCTCGCCCTCACCCCCCCCCACCCCACCCCCCCCAACCCCCCTGGACTCCTGCCCAGCCGAGTACCAACTCAGCCTCTCTTTGTCCGCAAGATCTGGCACATGACCCGCTCTGCTGGCACCTGGCGCCGTGGGCCGAGCGCCAAAACGCCACCCACGCCCCTTTTTTGTTTCGCGGTGCCCCATTTGCCCCCCCCCCCCCCCCCCGAAAAAAAAACTCCCCGCGCCCCAGCGTAGGCATGGCGCCAGAGTGGCCACAACAACAATGGCGTCACTTGCCCGTGTTTGTAGCGAGCAGGCAGCAGCCACACTGTTGGTTGTCTTTTTTTGGTGTTTGGGTGAATTTTATTTTGAAAAGCGCAGAATAACTTCCGCCCCCCCCAACATTTATTCTTGCACAAAAAACAAAAAAATGGGGTTAACAAACTAAACTAAATACAGTCGTGTGTGTGATATCATGACCTGATGAAGTTCTTAGGTTGAAGTCTTAGTTTGCCAACCTCATTTTTTGTTATTGCGCAAGAATCATCATTATCATCGTCCTTTTGAATCTTCACGCTACTGGAGACGCTTTTGGAAACTTTTTTGAAACGAGTCAAATCAAGTCGGTGCGTTTAAGATAACAGACAGAGAAGCTTTGATAGAGCGTTGACTCATCATGCTGCTACCCTCCGTTAGCATCGGGAGTGAATGAGCACATTTGAACATTTGCACATTAAATTTCTGACAAGAGGAAAAAAAAAGGAAAAAAAAAGTGGTGAACCACATCTGAAACGAGGTGACGAGATTCCTCTCATCTGAACGTTTAGAGTTTGTATCCCCCGCCTGTTGCACAATAGATAGAAACCTCAGACCTCGCTGGAAGTAGGCGGGAATAACTTGGAAGTGAATGTGGGAGAAGGGGAATGTCGGACATCTGAGGACGGGGCCGTGGAGCGCCGGCCCCGGCAGATGAGATCTCCTCAAGGGGGCCTTACCTGCATGGAGACGCACATGTGGGGGGGGCGCCGCTAACAATTATTGCAAAATGAAACCCGGCTACGAACTCCCGCAGCCAAATAACCACCAGCCGCTCTGAGATCCCCGAGGCAATCTCCCTCTTGTTTTCATTTGATTAAGAGGGAGTATTTCTCCTCCGCGGTGCAAGTCGGGTACCGGGGCCTTGTTATGAACGCTACTTGGCACGCAGCTCCTTCGGGAAAATGCGAGTCGAGATACTAGAGGATTAGCTTAACACAGAGAGAGAGAGGGAGAGAGAGAGAGAGAGAGAGAGAGGAGTGGGGGCGTAGAGAAACAAGGCAGCCACAATCCCAAAGAATCCTCTCCTCCTCCTCCTCCGTCCACCCTCCCCCAGCTTCTCCTTGCGAGAGGTCAGATTCAGGGTTACTTCCCAGAAACAGTCCCACCCTCGCTGGGTTTTTTCCATAACAAATCTCTCGCAGCACCGCGGACGCGAGGGCCTGCAGCTCCCCTGTCCGACAGAGGAGGTAGGAGTAGGTTTCCCACCGCCCGCAGAATGTCGAACGTGGACGCGAAAGGGTGGAAACGTAGAGCCGGCTGTAACGTCGTCCCGCGGCCCGGTTGCCGAGTTTCTCCGACTGTTACGAATGTTCGTCCTGAAAGGAAGAGATTGGCTTCGGGTGTCAAACGTACCAAACATGCTGGGCGTGAGGTGGCGGAGTGGGGAAAAAAAACGCCACACCAGAGTCGTGAAAGCGTATTACGTAAGGCCTTTTATTGCGTTCTCGAACCCCAGGGAGTTGTTCACACTAGCGTCGTGAAGGAACATTCCCGGGAATTTCACTTTTTCCCATTCGCACGTGAAGCTTTTTTCCAGAGGATCTCTAGGTGGAGGGAGATATCGATATCGTTTCTGCACCAATGAACGTTTACCCTCCTAAAGTGACTCTGATGCGTTGGACAAAATCTACTCAGATAATAACGTGATTCCCTTTTTTTTGCTGTGTGAATTCAGAGGTCAGAGGTCAGCTGCAGAATGGAGTTGGTAGGGATTCAGACAGGTTTGACTTGACCAGCTGAAGGACGGTTCCTATACTATCACACCAAAAATACAGTATTAGTTCAGCGCAGTTCAATTGAAACAGGGACTTGGTAAACCCAGAATGTATACAGCGCCTCTTTAAGTGCCCAAAAGTTTGAAGTAGCTTGTTGACACTGTGATAGCGAGGAAAGGCCAAATACCACCGAGCAATTACCAACAGGCCAAAGCTGTGAGTGGCGTCAAAGCAGAAAGGTTAGAGGAGGCTATGTGGACAGGTGATCGAGTCAGGCCACGTACGATCCCGCCTCCATCAGCCGGTCGGCGTCTGATACGGAAACAATAGGGCCAATGATAGGACTCGCATTCCTGCACCCCGGCAGACAGACGGGCCCTCAGACAACCCAACACCCATTAGCGGATAATCAATTTACACAGCGCCGGGAAGACTAACTGTTCACTGCGTTCTCTCTTTGGCGCGTTCGTGTGATATCGGGGCTCGGCAACGGGGCTCGGCAACGGGGCTGGGCGGTTGCCAGAGGGGGCGGGGGGGGGGGTATGGATAAATAGGACAACGGGCGCTCCTAGCTAAAGCCGCATGTCTGAGGGGAAACTCGCTGTACAGAGCTTCTTATTTTCAATCGAGAGCGACACACTGATGCGTGTTCCCGACCGCGGCGAGAGCTCAACGCGCTTTCAACCCGTTGAGGAGGGGTTTTTCCCGATCGCCTCGTCGCAGCGGTTAGCCCGAGCGTCCTGGTTAGCGTTAGCGCTTAAAAACACCTGACGATTCGAAACGGGTACTGAGAGCCTTTTAGAGTGTTACTGCAATAATGTTGTGATTGTGTTGAGGGTCCAGTGGAGAGGTTTTTCAGGCGTGTGCGGGAATTGGCACCACGACCAAAGTTTCCAAGACACACACACACACACACACACACACACACACACAAAGTCTCCTCCTTCAGCCAGACATACAGGTCCTGTCTCTTTGAGTGTGTGTGTGTGTGTGTGTGTGTGTGTGTGTGTGTGTGTGTGTGTGTGTGTCCTCAGGCTGGATTTGAAGCAGAAATGGCCCTCTTACATAACCCATGACAGACAGACAGACAGACAGGCAGACAGACGGGATAAGAGGTACCTCGGGGGGCTTCTATTGTTCCATGTGCTTTCTACTGTCACATACAACAAACCTACATCTTACTTTATCTTCATCTGACACTTTTATTCACAGGAATGACAAATGACGTACATGGAGACCTCAAAAGTAGTGAAGTTAAACCAGAAGATACTCGATTACAGCGACAAGAGGAATGTAACGTGTCACTTCCGACTAAGCTAGTTTTAGCTCAATCGATCAATCAACCTTATACATGACATCTCCCACTTTCCACTGTAAAGATCCATCTGTAGCTGCAGTGTGGCTCTGATTACATATTGACTCGTGGAGAAACGTATTGTGTTGAGGTTTTGAAACCGAAGACGAAGAGACGAGTCGGTTCAAACGAGCGCTGCGAAGCTCGCTTTGTCACGTCGTCAAACTTTTTTCGTGGACAGACCGCAAATCAAACAAATCCCAGATGGTCTCTTTTTTTTTTTTTTACATAACAGTTCCACCTTAAGGGCCACGTGCCGCCCTGCTCTGCGTTTTGAAGGTTTAATGCCCCGCAGTGTAACGCAACGTTGAGTTCCTTCCTCGACACTCTCTCTCTCTCTCTCTCTCTCTCTCTCACGACGTCTCAATTAGCGAGGTGTTTTGCGCCGCGGCGGCCGAGCGCGTTAATCCGTCGACGAGGAAGCGGTACACACTAGAGGGTGTGGACCGGTTCCCCCCGCGGGTTTCAAGAACTTGCGATTAAAACGAGCAAGAAAAGGTTGCAGGAAAGACGATCCCCCTGCCGCACAAAGGAGCTCAACCTGTTTTCATGGGAACTGGAGCGCCGCTGATAATGTTTTGTTTCGTTGGCTCGGCCTGGAGTATGGTGTCCCCCCTTCTCTCCCCCCCCCCCGGTGTGAACTTCCTCTATGCGGGGTCAAATATGAAAACATTATTTGACGACACAAAAAACTGTTTGAGTAAAAAAAAAAAGATTAAATTTGGCTGAACCACGTCTGAGGCCGGGGGGTTCGTCCTGTCCCATGCAGGCCCAGGTGGAGGACTTCAGGTGTCTTGGGGTCTAGAACCAGGAGACGCTGGAGGGACCCGGATCAGCAGGTAGAACATGGATGGATGCTCTGGTTGATAATCTGATCTAGTTTGGGATTAGAAAGAATTACAGCATTTTTTTGGGGGTGTTTATCGAACTTGAATTGAAGGTTTACATGGTCTCTGGAGGATGTAAACTCCTTTTTTTTTGGTGATTTTCATGTTTTGACTTTTTGCTACATGATGGGTTGAGAAAATCCCACCACCCTTGGGTTTATGAAACCTGTACAACCAGTCAACTCAAAAATGGAGGGTCGTCAAGCTAAAAAAACAAGGCTGAAATGGGGAATTTTTGAGATAAATGGTTTTCATATGTGGAGTTCATGACTCTTTAAACCTATTAAACCCCAATTGTACAATAATCCAAAAACACATGGGAGTCAATGACAAACTAAGGCTTCTTTTTTCCGTTTCCTCTCCATTACCAAATGATGTCAAAATGTCGTCCCGGGTTGTGGCTCGTCTCCGTCAGACCAGCCGGCCCGTGTCAAAATGTCAAGAAGACAATGGGTCGGCTGCAGACAGGCATTTTAATAAACATACAAGGGAAGCAAAGGAGAATTAAGTTCCCCGTGTGAACAGATTGCAGGCTCAAATAAGACTCCTCCATTTATCAACACTGTGTTGTCATGGAAACGGATGATGGGACCAAAAGTGAGCAGATGGCTTGAGAAATCAATGGCTCAGACTCAACGAGCTCATCCACTGATTTCAAACCCAAGAAGAGAGTGTTTGGACTTTCTCTTGTGTTTCACAGGTTGTGTGTGTGTGTGTGTGTGTGTGTGTGTGTGTGTGTGTGTTGTATGACAGGGAACATGTATGTGCAGGCCTGCCTTTATCACCCAGTCTTTAGGTTACACGCCCTCCACTCTTTGCTCTGACAAGCCAGAAAATGCCAGTAATGTCAAAACTGGGTGTGGCTCTCCTGGGGTCTCAGAGACACTCACCCCGAGGGTCTCCAGGCCGATCCAAGGCTAAAATCAAGGATCATGGCACTTCGTAAAATAGATTTTATCAGACATTGTTTCCACTTGCATTGCTATATTTATATTACCATTTTCTTTATTTTTTATTATAATTATTTTTTTCTGTAATTATATTCATTTTACATTTATTTCTAGTTATTTTATTACTGTTCTATTAGTTGTTTTTCATCTATTTATTTAATCTATTTCATTTATTTACTTTTTACTGTCCTGACAGTGAAACACTTTGGAGCTTTTATTTTGAAAAGTGCTACAGAAATAGAGACTCTTAATATGATATCAAATATCCTACAACTCACAACTTTGCTGGAAATAAGCTCGAAGAACGCGTCCGGAATAGAGAACAGTCTTCCCTCGAGGTACGCAAGTGTTCAAATATTTCCCACAATCCACCGGGGTGCATCTGCGCAAGCCCATCCAGTGGCCATGCTCGGAAACAGCCAATCAGACCTCAGTTTATATAATCCCTGCATCCATCTAGCGGCGCAGTTAAGATTCTGGCGGTGTGTTCTGTTGTGAGGCTCACACACACACACACACACACACACGCACACACACACACACACACACACACACACACATTGCACCCCTAATTTTATCCGCCAAACTAAACTGCTTGATGTTTTCCTTCAACACACTTTTTCTCTTTCTTTCTCCTTCCTTCACTAGTTTTCTCTTTATACACCCCCCTCACACACACACACACACACACACACACACACACACACACACACACACACCCGTCCCCCCCAACACACCAACCATAATTATGAACATTCCTCCTCCCCAAGCCAGCGTCTCCTGTTGTGCATTCCTCAGACATTAGACCAGGCTTCCTGCAGCAGATGGGAAATACTGTAACCGCTGCTCTTGCGCGTTACGTCACTTACGCGCATTGCATCTGAATTGAGGGTGACGTGGAAGCATGCGGCTGTACCGGCCGGCTATGGATGACGATCCCGTTGAGCCGTGTGCAGCGTGATGCATGTGCACTATAACAACCCTTACAAGTCCTTACCCTGCCACTCTAGATCAACTCTCACTCGTCTAACTTCTGAGATTTCTGGAGAGGAAGATGGAACGTTGCTCTTTAAGTCGGCCCGTCATCACCGCCCCGCCAAACTCCCTTTCACTGTACAGTATTAACATGGCCGTGGCGGGAAAAGCCAGGCGTGCCATTGTCTGATTGCGGGGGGGGGTGGGGGGGCGGGGCAGCCATCGGCACGGACAACAGCCGACCAATAAGAGGACCCCCTGCTGAGACAGCTGCCGTTCCACCGATCGGCGGGCATTGCTGCTCATTAGCGGCCTTTGTTGCTCGCTGTGTGTGTGTGTGTGTGTGTGTGTGTGTGTGTGTGTGTGTTTGCGTGAATGATGATGAATCCAGTGTGGCAGGTAAAGTAAAAGTTTGTGGAAATGTATCGACGCTCCTTTTCCGAGATGCCACCCGAGGTCAGAGGCTCGTTCTCCTGCTTTACAGAGTGTGGGCGGCCAAAAAAAAAAAAAAAAGGGCTCTCTCCTTTGGGAGGTCCATGTGGGACACACACACACACACACACACACACACACACACACACACACAAACACAAGCTCAAATCTCTCTCTCTCTCTTACCTCATTTTTTCGCCTCGCGCCAAGTGCCAGAACACGACCATATTAGGACGCGAAAGAACACGCTCCCATTTTTTTCTGCCCAGGAATTTCTCAATTTCTCAATTTCTTATCTCCAGCACTCAACGGCATGATAACAGATCCAGAGAGAGAGAGAGAGAGAGAGAGAGAGAGAGAGAGAGAGATAAGAAATAATGAGGAATAATGTTCATTTCTTCCTCACTCGGTTACCTAAGACTAGGATGGAACCGAAAGGTAAAAACCCAGCTTGAAATCTGTGGCGTTGTTGGATCCATACAAAAAAACACAGTATTATTTGACTGTGTTTCAATCCCTTCTGCTAGATAGTTACCGCTACTCATCTTTTTCACACATTCGGTGGGAAACGGTAGGTGAGAGTGCGGTCGAGACCTGGGCGTGCCGTGTGATTTCCTCTGATGAAGCGCTAGGGACTGAAAGAGCATCTAGCATCTCACGCACTTTGCATGAGAAAGTGTTGTGATGTGCAACACCCGTCCCTAAATGATCAGCTGAGGATGTCGCTTGGATTCACACACACACACACACACACACACACTTTTTCTCTTTTAAGTTACACTCCAGTTTTTTTTCCCTCCCAGAGGTGATAGAGGAGGGGGTAATGGTTTTCACCCATGAGGTCAGCGCTGAAGAATGTGGGCTGTCCCCTTTCCTCCATTACACTGAAACCGGTCAGATAACCTGGCCAGTCCGGCGACGCTGTGCAACCACATCAACGGGGACTTTTTTTTTTTTTTCCACCACACGCCTCTGAACTGAATAACTGCTGTTTTTGGTATAGAGAGCAGCCTTTGTTTCAGGAATGTGGGAGGGATGTTGTGTTTTTTTTTTTGAGCTCGGCGGAGCAGCTGGGGTGGTTTTTTTTTTTTACTGCTGCTATTTGTCCTCGGTCGTTTCATGTCTCACCTTTGAAAGACTTGCCAAACCCGTTACTGTACAGTGGTGAGGCAGCCCGAGAAGCGGAAGTGGTGGAGAAACATACATTTAAACGCTACAGCTTTGTGTAGAGGGCAGCCAATCGGGAGCCTGTTTGGGACAGAGCCATTGATTTGCTGTAATTTGGTTTGGCTCACGGCCAGGAAGCGTGTACGCTGGCCAGCAGGGACAAAGTCTGAGAACAGGAAAAGACCAAAGACTGCAGAAAAATGAGGAATTTTATTTGTTATCGTTTTGAAAAGTTACATGGCGGGTGCTCTTTATTGATCTACCTGCCAAAGACGAATTTTACTGACATATCACTTAGCTTGCTAATAATCTGACATGCTAATGTTGCACCATGACGATTGTATAGCTATATAGTGATGTTCTTTACTGTCACCCAGCAGGAAAAGGCGCAGTCATTTTGGTACGCTCGTTACAGTGAGGCGGTTTCATGGGAAATGTAGTTCTGTAACTGCACCTATAAGTACACAGTCTTGCACCAAAGCCCTTTCCCCTCAAAAGTTACAAAAAAATGTCTGTCTCGTAATTTACGATCTTTAACATTTATGTCTTTGTTGTCTATGGAAAAGTCGCACTAGCCACTTAGCCGCTAGCAAACCAGTGGGCAGTCCTGGTCCAGTCCTGTGTCAGGCCCCGCTACCAATTCACCTGTGACGAATCCTCCACGAACTATAGTCAACGATCTCTCGTGTTCATGTTTCACGTGCATGTCATGCTTTATACATCATTCTGAAAATATCTTTGTGCGCTTCTGTCCTTGTTTGAGACGTTGACGGATGAGAGGACCGTGTTTAATCTCCTGACAACTAGTAGGGGGGTGAAAGGGGGGAATATTTTCAGGGGGCGCCAAGCAAGATGGGGCCTTTTAGACGAGCGAAGTGATACTGTACTAAATCAGTTGCATTGTGGGGGATGGGGGCCCAGTGTCACATCGTGTCAGGGGGTCTAACAGTCGCAGCGTTGCCCCTGCTATTGTCTGCTGGTGTTGGTGGGCATGTGTACACGGAAGAAACAAAGAAAGGAAGGATTGAGAGCTTTGATTCAAAATGGGATATCCATCATTTGATTGATGCCAACATATTATAACAAAAGATTTAGTAGATAGCAGGTAGCTTAAAAGAAACAACAATCAAGTCAATCTGTGATGTTCGATTCTTCCCAGGAGTTATTTAGTGATGAAGTGTTGTGATTTACTTTCCCTCGACCTCCCTCGTCTCCTTTCCTACATTTTTCCTACATTTCCTAGAATGCACCTGCTCCCCTTTGCTCAAAACCCTTGTTACCTTGTTGCTGCATTGCATTGTGGTCTACTGAGGCTACTGTCGGTGAAAAAATTGATCTCTCTCTCTCTTCTCCGATGGATTTCTCCCTGTATGATTGTTGATCGTCGGTCTAGAAAGAAGCCCTTGCTCTTTGATTCTGATTGGCTGACACCAAAATGATCACCGAAAAATTGATTTCTCATATCAAACTGTAGGTGCTGGAAATATCGTGTGAGTTTGGCCAGTTATCAAACCCAAACAACAAAACAGACATACAGAGACGTACTTTAAGTTCTTGCTTTACAAAATAAAAGCGCCTTTACAAACTGGGTCCTCTCCACTGAACTCTCGAGAGGATGAGAGGATGAAGAGGATGAAGAGGATGAAGAGGATGAAGATGATGAAGAGGATGAGAACTGGAGAACTGAGAGCTCGCGTGCTGCTGCCTGAAGCGTCTCCACTTCTGCATTCGCCGTCAACGAGGAGGAAGTGGGAGCTCTGACTTCCTGCTGCCTGCAGAGGCGACCTCCCCCTTACCCACAATTCCTAGCGCGTATTCAGTCGGGAGAAAGACAGGAAGCGCGACTCCCCTGGGGGGGTTTGATAACGGCGGGGGGTGGCGACTATTTCTGAAAACACAGAGCGCAGAGTGGACAAGGAGGTGTCTGTTCTGTTTCCTGTTGGTTGTTTTGTCAGATGTGCAGCTACAGTTTGTGTCCGTCGAGCGGCCGGACGGGTTTATGAGTCAGAAACAATCGCCTGAGCTCGAATCGAATCACGACACAAATGATAGAGAGTGATAGAGAAAGGAAATAGTCTCTTAGCTGCTCAGGAATCCACAGAGCATCCGCCTTTACTCCCCAAAACCATGATTCACTCTCAATCTGAACCGTTGCACGAGAAAGTTCAAAGGTCAGGAACTTTTTATTCTTCATGCAGGAGGAAGTGTTACGCCGTGACACATGATCGCCTCGAGATGTTGTTCCTCAGCTCTCTCAGCAGACGCGGCAGACAGGCCGAGGGTGAGAGGCTACGCTGCCGCTGCCGCCGACTCCACATCAGCCGTGGGTTTGATGAAAACCCGATGTGGAATTTTGGCCCTCGCCTCCTTCCTTCCTTTTTTCTTTTCACTGGGAAGCCAAATAAGGCCGTTTCGCCACATCTGCTGAAATATGAAGCAGTTGGCCTCGCATCGCTCGCTCTGTCTCTCTGGATGTATATGTGTTGAGGAGAGAGAGAGAGAGAGAGAGAGAGAGACTCCATCCCAGTCTCTCTTACTATGAAGCGGGTGACATCATTCTCTTTTTTCCTCCTCCCTCTCTTTCCTCTCTTCCCCCCCCCCCCCCCCCACCCCCTGCCTTTATTTTTTCTCACATGTTCAGTGTTATGTAACCCCGTGGAGGCAGCCAGGGCCAGATAGTGAACCTTTGCACTGCCTGGAGAAAACATTTCCCCTTTTCCACCCTGGCCACAGCTGCCGTGTCTCACTGCTGTCAGTGTCAGAGTACACACCGCCTAGAAGAGACCTTGGACTGAGAGGCTGTTTACCACTCAGAAGGGCCTAGAAAGGGTACCGACCGACCTACCTACCTACCTACCTACCTACCTACCTACCTACCTGTCTGTCTGTCTGTCTGTCTGTCTGTCTGTCTGTCTGTCTGTCTATCTATCTATCTATCTATCTATCTATCTATCTATCTATCTATCTGTCTGTCTGTCTGTCTGTCTGTCTGTCTGTCTGTCTGTCTGTCTGTCTGTCTGTCTGTCTGTCTGCCTGTCTGTGTGTCTATATGTGTGTCTGTCTGTCTGTCTGTCTGTCTGTCTATCTATCTATCTATCTATCTATCTATCTATCTATCTATCTGTCTGTCTGTCTGTCTATCTATCTATCTCTCTATCTATCTCTCTATCTATCTATCTCTATTTCTACCTACCTACTTACCTGTCTGTCTATCTATCTGTCTGTCCGTCCGTCCGTCCATCCATCCATCCATCCGTCTATCTGGCCGTCTGTCTGTCTGTCTGCCTGCCTGTCTATCTATCTATCTATCTATCTATCTATCTAAAAACCCTTCATCTTAACAAGCCAGCGTAGTTGAGGTGTTGAGGTGTTGAGGCGTTGAGGTGTTGAGGTGTTGAGGTGTTGAGGTGTTGAGTCCTAGCATCTCGTCTCACCTGAGATCTCATTAAGACACGTAGCAGCTGCGTAGCCGCGCGTGATGCGACGTCCTCATCTCTCTCTCTCTCTCTCTCTCTCTCTCTCCGAGCACAATGCGCTTTCTTTCCCTCCAACGTTCCTCTTCTCTTCTGGGAAGGGATGAGAGTTTGTCTCCCGGTGAGGAAGTGAGACGCAGCTCAGTGTGTGCGGTTCACCTCAGATCAGCCTGGTAACAAAGGACGTCAGTTCAAAGCAAAGGGAATGAAAAGAGCATGACCTACGCTGTCTTCAGATGTTCCCAGTTAGATGTGTGTGTGTGTGTGTGTGTGTTTATTCATCATGCCGTCCTCACTGACAGCATTATGAAGTCGTTTTTCATCCTCTAAATAGGATTTCACCAACAGGCCGGACAGAGGCTCGCTGACCTCCACCTCTCAATCACATGCTGCAGTCTTGCAATCGCACAACTGATTCCATATGTGCAACAGTTCAATAGTTCAGAGGTTAAGCATTTGCAGAGCGCCTAAGGTGAGACGTCACGTGTGTGTGTGTGTGTGTGTGTGTGTGTGTGTGTGTGTGGACGCCGCCTTGAGTTGAAGTAGTCCTCCTGCCAAAGGGCTTATTTGAACTCTGTTCCTCCTGCCGGTCGGTTCCTCTCGTCAGGACGGAGCGTAATCCAAACCCAACAGCGGGCGACATCAAACAGCAGTTTCACGGTTATAAGGAGACGGACAGCGACATCCGATCGCGGCACTTCCTCGTTCTGGGAAAGCCGAGCGTGACAAAGCGAAGCGAGGTCGACCCCGCGGTCCCGACCGACGCTCATATTCCATCGCGCTGAGATACAGTTACCGGCAAAATCTCTGACCTCACGGGGGGGTCGCAGGTCACCAAGACTCTGTCCAGTAATCCAGCTACTTCTTTTGGGTCAGACCAAAGAAAACTAGCTGGAGGTGTGTGTGTTGTGTGTGTGTGTGTGTGAATTCTTCAATTGGTTACTCAGAGAGAGAGAGAGAGAGACTCATTTGCTCACTTTACCGTTGATGTTTTTGCCACATGACCAAGCAAGAATGTGTGTATTTGTGTGTGTGTGTGTGTGTGTGTGTGCGCATACATGCACGTGTGTTTCTTGGCATGCACGTCCACTGCTAATGCCGAAACCCAATCCAGAAAAACACCTCCTCCTCCTCCGCTTTCTCACCTCCCCCCCCCCCACCTACCCCAGCGAAGGGGGGGGCCCTTCGCTTTTCAAAAACTTGTTTATTATCAGTCTTCAGCATCAACTCCGTCTGATTCTCCGAGCTCCAACCGGACGGTAGGAAGCGGAGGGGAGCTGGTAAAATCCACAGGGGAGCAAGGAGGAGCAGTGACGTGGAGGAGGAGGAAGGAGGAGGGGGGAGACGACGGAGAGAGGAAGGAGGGGGAAGGTATTAGGGAGTTAGGTGGTATCCTATCCACGCACACCGCAGGCTCACGAAACGTAGCTGTGGGATATCTGGAATTCAGACTCAATCACTCTGGCGGAAATTACCAGAAGTAGGGGGGGGAGAGAGGGGTGGGGGGTGAAGTGGGTGGGAAGGGGGGAGGGTGGCAGTACATGCTGAGGAGAAAACATTGTACTGAGGTTTGAGTCGAAATTCTTTGTACATCCCCCAAAAAAAGTGCAGGTCAACTTCCTGATATTCAAAACTGCGACAGAATCGTTTTGTAGTTGATCAGCGACACAAAAACAAAACAACTTCCTATCTGCTCGGCCGGGTGAGGGAAAGATAGGATTCAACCACATGAAGAAAAAAAAACCTGGTCTTGTGTTACAGCAGCCGCCGTACACACACCCTTCCGAACAAAGCGCTCCTGTTTCAGCCCCTTATCGCCGCCACACCTGTTCAAACCCACGACAGGTAGATGTTTAACTCAGTTACTGCTCAGCTCAGCTTAAACTCACTACTGCAGAAGAAGACTTAAGGGTTTAAGAGTTCGATCCCACCTAGCTCGTCTTTTGTTTTTGTGTATGGTGCGTTCAGGTTTCACGCCGACCAATCGCAAATCTCAAAAATCACGTCACGCGGACCGCAGATGTCGCTCGTTTATTAGATTTCGCAACAAATTCCAGTCCCTGCAACTTCACTGAAGCATGACGGTGGTGTTCAAACCAGTTAAAACACACGTGTGAGTGTGAGTCATGTGCCGAAATGCCCTCGGTCCATTTAGTCCAAGCATGAGTAACTGCTGGCTATCAGATGTCAGACTCCTTGTAGGCATAAACTCTTTTGTGTTTTGATGCCGTTTCCTGCGCTCGGTTCAGCTTCATGTTCTCACTCCCGATGAATTTCACCGCAGCTTGCTCGGAGGAGGACCGAGACCCATATTTGGTGCCACCCCCCGAGTTTGAATCTTGTTGTTCAAACTGAATCAAACTAAAAGGAAAAAAAACGCTCCAAATATGCACGACGTGAAAAAAAATACAACACCTGTCACTTTGTGGTTACGTCCCGCCGCTGCGATCACGTTACGAGGAGCTCACAGGGCCCGGCGACAGAGAGCGCACAACTGTGAGCAACACAAGGAGGATGTGGTTGCTCGTTATCCAGGCCCACCGGTGGCGGATTTTCCCATAAGGCCGAGCATGTGTCCAGCGGGGAGGGGTTCATGGGAAAACAAATGCGAGGAATCAATGTGGTTAATCGGTGGTGCAACTGGTGCAACACATGGTCCAAAACCACGAGGCGCCGAGTCAAACTGAGCGGCAGATACTGAACCTTTTGCTGCCTCGGTTTATTTGAAAGACGACGACAATAAAAGTCTCACGTCTCAAAAAAGCGATGCTTGAAACAGTTCAGAAACCACATTGCGCCCCTTATTTTGAAGCTCTTTGTAACTGCATTAAGACAAAAGCGGCGCAAAAACGTATTTTTGTTCGACGATAAGGGATCAGCCCTTCTATTTCTGGAAGCTGTACACATTAAAACCCAATTATGAAATTCAATTTCTTGCACAGTCTAATCCAATAAAGAAAACTCTCAAGTTGAAGTGTGCCTTGTGATTTGGCTTCACTCACTCCGCCACAATCAGAATAATATCAATTGTCTCTGTTTCCTCAGTTATTTCTGGCTTTGAAACACAGACAAGAACAATATTAGGATCGCCCGGTGCAGACATCACAGTTGCTGGTTTTGTTTGTGGAATCTGATTTCCTCGTATCGCCTCGTAGACGGGATGTTAAGAGAATCCAGAGTAAAGGACTCGGCTTATTGTCACAGACACTCGAGAGACACCAAAACCCTGCGGGGGTGGGGGGTGGGGGGTTGTCCGAAAAACACGATGAACCCATTTGATGTGAAGTGTACACACACGCCTGAACACACACATCAACAGTCGGACACACACACACACACACACACACACACACACACACACACACACACACACACACACGCAAAAACCGCACACACACACTTCCACTCCAGTCATCTGTGATCACCCTCAACATCATGATGGGTGGGTGTATGATGGGGTGGGAGTGCCCTTCCTTCCCCCGCCCCCCTACCACACACACACACACACACACACACACACACACACTAGCCAATAGCATTTAGCTTTGAAACAAAAGAGAGCCCAAGCGTACTCCTAAGCACCGCAGCGTGAACAATACAGAAGCAGCTTTTACCAGCCTGTCGCCACTGGTTCCTCTGCAATGCTTGGACCCTAATGTGGTAAAAGTGGTACTACCCAAGGGAGAAAAACCCAATACGCATCATCCCCATCATATACCACTGAAAAAAAAGCAACAGAGAATGATATAATAACAGTTAAAAAATGAGTGAAGGCACAATTTCTCGGAGGCAATGACACGAAAATGACACGTAAACAAATTAATTATTGTTTTTTTTTCTTTTTTGTATCATGTGACGTGCACACACACACTTTTTCCTCAGTGTGCATGTGTTGGGAATCTTTCAAAGGAAGCTTGCAGGGACCATGTTGTCACGAATGTCTGCCCATGAGGAGCCTGGTCACTTTAAAAAGGAAAGCCCCCCCCCCCAACCTTCCTTATGATTTCTCAAGCTCAGACACTGGATGGGGCGGGGTACTGTGTGTGTGTGTGTGTGTGTGTATGTGTGCGTGCTCATGCATACGGGCTACAAAGTGTGTGGCGTGGTCCGACTGCACAGGAGGCGGAGACAAAAGCAGGATGTGATACAGCAGCAGGCGCTTTTGTTTTTTTTGTTTTTTCTTCTTGGATGAAATCACAGCCCCCGTGCACAGAGCGCCACCTTATGGTCCCCGGGCCTCACGGCGCCCCGTCGGGTCTGGTAAAATTCCATTCCCCACAAAGATAAGGAAAAGCGCGAGTGCGGACAGGCGGCGGCCGAGGCTGAAACACAGGGGCCGCGGAAAGGATCAGATAAGATCCAAAAAAAGAGTCGGGGGGGCTTTCAGGAATTTCAGGAATTTCAGGATTTTTCAGGAATCACCTCTGGTTGTGGAAAAGAAAGGCGGAGGTCGGTGTGTGTGTGTGTGTGTGTCGGCTGCTGAAAGGTGTTTTCTCCTTACATGTTCAGCCTGACCCCACCCATCCCTACGTACGCACACACACACACACACACACACACACACACACACACACACAGAGTTTGTGGAAAGCTCAATCGGATGGGTTGTGATGCAGGGTTCAAACCTTTACTGGCTCCCATAAAGTTTTTAACGCCCTAAACGTGGGAGACCCCGCTGTAACCGAAAAGGTCACAGGTTCAATCCCCACCCAACATCCACGTGTCCTTGAGCGAGACACGCCGAGCCCCCCCCCTCCTCCCACCTGCCTCGGAGCGAGAACGTCAGATGAATGTTTAGCAGGGCGCTGTAAGATGGCAGATAGCAACACACACACACACACACACACACAAAAACACTTCCCATCTACGCGGGTGAATAATGCATCTCCACGCTGACGTTCGCGGACGTCGGATGGGAACGCTACCAGATGAATTCCTCATATTCGGAGAGACAACTTAAACAATAACATTGGTAAAAGCCTCCTAAAAGCATTGGCTTCCATTTGGGCTTTTAAAAGCCGCTGTTTAAAGACTTCGGAGCCAAACGCTATTAGACATCAAATCAATTCCCCCTCAGGCAGATCCACAGCTGCAGGGATCTTGAAAGCTAATATTGAATAGAAGATAAACAGAGTGATGTCACACGGCGGACCGACGCCAAGTTATGTAACAGCACACTGCTCATCTATTATGCGTCCTGGAAGCATGTGGGCTTGGATTATGGATAATGAAATATATTCTGATTAAGGCCCACTGGTTGTAGGATTAGAGTGGAGCGCTGCTACGAAGTGAACAGGGGAGGGAAAGGTACTAAAATACTCAAGCAGAAGTACTGTTATCTTGCTGAAATACTACTAAAAACATTACTAAATTAAAAACATTTAAATACATTGTTACATTGATCTTCCTTGTGCATTGGATAAAGGACGAGAAGACACATTAAGAAAAATACTTAACAAAATAAAGTGCATCAATAAAGTAAACCATGACTCAGCACAATCATTTATTGCTTTATTGTGTGATACTCAGTGATCTGTGATAAGAAAAAATGAAAATGCCCATCCCCATTATGCAATAACATTATTATGTTTATGCTTCTTATGCTGCTACCTAGCTAGCTAGCTAGCAGGGCTAGCAAATTAGCTAGCAACAACCGGTTAATACTGTAGCTGTTAACAGTAGATTAGTGTACCATACTAGTAAAATACTTAGGTTAAAAAATACTTAAGTAAAACTAAAATTACTGACTTAATTTTAACTAGTAAATATATTTTATAAAAATAGATATTTTATAGATTTTAGATTTTTATAATATTTTATATAAATCTAATTTGGTACTTGTAAATACTAAAATGAGTTGAAGTTAATTCTGGTATAAATGATATTCTAGTCCAGTTCCAGTCTAATTTAATTCCAGTCATCTTTCGATTCATGGACTTTTCTTAGTATCACAGAAAAAAACACAATAGGACACCAGATAAGTCAAGATATAACACATCCTGTAATAAAAGGGCATTTTTAGCAGCTTACTAGTGAATGGTTTGCATTGTTGATACACGGCCAAGCTGCTCGTCACGGTGTCACAACCATGAGTTATGCCAAACACACATAACACACATAATACACTACCTAACATGTGATTTTGGGAGCTGCAGGACTTGCCTCATCCTGCAGGTATATACTTCCCATTCATGTCTGGAGGCCCTGTTCTACTTGGCTGCTTCAGTACGAGGGCTGCGTGTTGCTGCATGCCGCCTCACGTGATCCGCCACTACTCACGACCCGTTCACTCATCAATGACTACCATTGTCCATGGATAGAAAAGATATGAGGAAATACACAGTGGTCAGCGCTGGAGGGCCAAATGGAGGGCCAAATATACAAGTTAGATTAAGAGGATCCCTGCAAAACACAACAACAGTAATTCTATCATACATTTTTTAAATTAAAGATACTATAAACATATCACAACAGAACTACAGGAATGTGTTAACATGACACCATAAGGGATAAAAGTATGATAAGGTCAATATTGAGTACTACAGAGTACTACTAGTAAGTCCCTATGGGAATATTATAGGAATAATATAATGCTTTTTTGTTATGGGAGTTGCAGAAATTAAATGGCATTAATCTATATAAAATCATTTGTAAATCATAACATTTGTGCAATTAAACAGAGGAAAAATATAAATGTTTGTGTGAGTATATTATCAATAGAAACTTAAAAACAAGAAGTAATTGTGTATCATGACAGGAGTTTTATGGCAAATAAACCCTAAACCTGCTTCACACCGAGGGTCAGAATCTGTGAGGGGCTACAGCGCCATCCAGCGGCGATTTGGGAATATGTCCCCATTCTCCACCGAGAGACAGAGATTCAACATGGCTGCCCGCATGTAGACGTCTTTGGGAAGTGGCTGCAGAACATGAGGGAGCCGAGGTAAAAGAAACAAAGACACCACACACACAGAAAGTAATATTGTAAAATGTTGTGTGATAAATAAAGTTGTTACATGAGAAAAACATGCATTGCGTTTCCAGTCAGTAGGCAGCAGGGTTTTATTGGTGTTGTAGTTTTGGTTTAAAGAGGTAAACAGTTTTTTTTTTTTTACATTTCTCATCAAGTTATCTTTCAGAAAGTCCAGTTGATCTGCAGCACTTTACTACAGGGGACAACTCAGCACAGCAACAGGAACAGGAAGTGTAAACACCCAGGTTAAAATCTATCAATGACATTTGTTAAACTACAATTTCTACTTCTATTCCTTTCTCTCTTCCTCTTTGCAGGCAGCAATGGACACAAAACAAATCGCCCGGTGTGCCGCTCAGATAGAGAAACTGAACGTGGACCGGAGCTACGGCGGCATCGCGACCCTCCTCGGTGACCTTGAGAAGTCACGCATCGCGGCGGAGCAGCTGCGAGCCACGGGCCTCGTCCAGCTCCTCTACAGGCTCCTGAAGACCTGCCCTGACGACGGCGTGAAGAAGACCGCCAAGCGCTTGTTGTCTGAATGGAAGAAACGGTTTAAGGACGTTGGTGATGATGCCGATGACGAGGCGGTTTCCAAGGAGACGAGGAGTAGCCCTGCACCTGAGGGCGGGGGGGGAGGGGGAGGGCGTGACGTCTGCAGCGGCGTCCGGCCTCGACTACCTTTCAGAGGGTCGCGAACCTCTTACCGCGTCCTCCGATTCCTCAGCCGTCCGGTCCAAGTGCGTTCACCTCCTGCTCGGCGCCCTCCGCCCGGAAGCCCGCGATGCACCGGGACGCGAGGACGAGGCCGCGGCGCTGGCCGCAGACATCGAGCGGCACGTCCACCGCCTCCACGGGGCCAACCGGGCCAGGTACAAAGCCCGCGTGAGGAGCAAGGTGGCCAACCTCAGGAACCCCGGAAGCGCGCACCTCCGGCGGGGCCTGCTGAGCGGCTCGCTGCCGGCCCGAGGCCTTCGCCCGGATGTCGGCGGAGGAGATGGCCGGCGCGGAGCTCCGGCGGCTGAGGGAGGAGTACTCCTCCCGGGGCGTGAGCGAGCGGCAGCTGCCCCGGGGGGCGGAGGAGGAGGGCACGCCGACGCAGAAGATCCGCTGCAAGCGCTGCGAGGGGTCCGACTGCAGGGTGACGCAGGTGTCCCGGGGCATCCTCTTTCTGCCCGCGTGGGTGCGGCGGGGCGGCCCCGACGAGGACGCCGTGACCTTCGTGACCTGCGGCGGGTGTGGGGAGCAGTGGTACCACAGCGGCTGGGTCTGCCTCTGAAACACCTGCCGCTTGTGTTTTGTTTATTAAATCAAAGAAGAGTTTTGCTTTTCCACTGAGAGAGCTGAGAGATAGCCTAAGGGGGAGGGGCTTAACCATGATGTCACCTGTTTGGGATTTTCTTTTTTAAATTAAAATTATTTTTTTTTTTACTTGTCACTCTTTGAAATATCCAAAATGCTTTCTTCATCAGTCCCAATGTCATGTGTCCTCTGAGACCTTCATCTTTCCAGGAAGTATTGCTCGTGATAGTCTCTCCGCTGACTTACCCCCCCCCTTCCTTTTATCTCCCCTCAGCTCTTATTTGACTTCTTTTTCACTTCTCTGTTTCATGCTTCCTCTATACGGTCAACAGGAATATTGCCAGGGCACGGTCAGGGCACGCTCCGACCTTTTCACCTACTTGTCCTTCTTGTCGTTTTCTATCAAATCGCAGCTTAATCTGTTGGGCTCGTCAGTAGTAAGTAGTTCTGGATCAGAGCGGCTGCTGAATGAAAGAAACAACAACAACCAAAAAAAAAGGCCCATTCATTTGGAGCATAGTGGCTCCAGCGGGTGAGACATGTGACCTGAGAAAACGGTGAGCATGTGAGTCAGTAATCTCTCCAAACGGCCTTTGGGGTGGATATCCCATGGTGCTCCGCTCTCGGTGTAGTCGACGTGGCACAATGACTCATTCACCCGTCGTGACATCACATCTAGGAACCACCTGACGAGCTTTTAAATCTGCAGACAGAAAGGCTTTTATTTAGTTTGTTTTAATGTTTTTTTTATTGTTAAATCAAATCACTGTTTAATATTAATGGACTTCATTTAATTTTGGTTTATTGTGCTTTGATCCACAAGGTTGAAAGAAATTCCTTTCAAAATAAAATGACTAAAAGATGGCAGTCATGCTTTTTGTGAGTTTGAACTTTTCCATCCTTTGCAGTAGGTCCATTTCGAGAGCACACATCCCCCTCGTTCTCCCAGCTAAGTGAATGTCGTCAGATACGGCGCTATCTCGACGGTCAGATAGCAGACAGCAGTCGTGTCTCCTTTCAGATGCTCCCTATCTTCTGTGTGCTTTGTTTGGGTGAAGGAATTTCACCCCTTTTGGGTCACGGTGGCGTGTCAGCCCCCCCCCCCGGTCTGAAGTGAGAAGCCCAGGCAGTCATAACTTCTATTTTCAGATATCTGGTATGACTAATCAATTTCAAGATCAGTAAAGTATCATGTTATTTATCATCCGTAACATCACAGTCACTTTAATCTCAAAGTCCCTGCATCTAATGTCATTTGACACCAACACTTCAAACCCACTTATCTCAAATACATTTTATTTGACAAATGATGAGACGCAGGTCACCAAACTATCAGCTCAATTGGTCCTGCATGCTCCCCTGGTGTGATTTTTTTTTTTTTTTTTGAGAGTTGAAACTGAACAGTCAACTCTTCTGGGCTTTTTTGACCAATGATTGTGTGCTGTGTACTACTTTTGGGGGGTTTTGGGGTAGGGGATCATTCCATCACCTCCCACGGCCTTTCTGTTTTCTCTTTTCCGTCGGTGATAAACATGGATTAGATTGGTTCGGAGGAGCTGCAGCATGAAAATATTTCATGCATTTAAAGGAAATTGGTGTGATTATTGATCTTGCAACAACTTTTGGTTGTCACACATGGAGGTCTCAAATGTATCTTCCTGTGGGGTTAATCTGTAGGAGTTGAGTCGGTCCCAGCAACTCCCAAAATTGGAATCAAAGTCGGAATCGATTCCATAAATTTGAGAATCACTTCCAAATACATTTCTGTTGATTTTGCTTGATCTTTGCTCTCAATACACTCAATTATCAATTATGGAGATCAATCAATTATCAAAGAGAAGAGACATGGCTACAGTAAATTAAACTAGTATGTGTGAAATCTCTTAATAACACCCGTAGTCACTCTTCACTACATCCAGGCGAGCGCATGATACCAGCAGGCGTGACGCACCCGGGTCATATGAGCGTCATCAGCAGGTCCGGGGCCAGTCTGGTTGGGTGACACCGGAGCGCCATGTCACCGGCCGACCGCACCGCTGTCGGGATGGACGAATTTGATGGAGGAATATAACCCCTACCGACCAGCCTGAGACCGATACAGGGGAAAGGTACGGTTGTTGCAGGTGCGAAACGTTGGATTAATCGATACGAAAAGTCGTGAGAGCATCAACTGTCAAGTCTGTTAACTTCCACGCTTCCATTACCGGACAGCTAACGTTAGTGGCGAGACATCCATTATCGGACACATCCTGGCTGAGGTACTTCTGACCGTTTTCCCCGCAGAATTTGGACGATGACCGTGAAGAGCCAGTCCACGGGTGTTTAAACCGGTTTACCAGTGCGTGTTGCATTTTTGTAATGATTCAGTATTCGGAGCATAAAGTCTGCTTATCAAAATCGGCCAGGCGCATCACCAGAAACTAACTGGACGAGTAATTTGCGGTCGCGGTTACTTGTGCTTTCCGTGCTCCCGGGTCTTGTATCAGGCGACAGTGCTTTATCGCAGATACGCATCTTGACGATAAGTGATTGTGGAAGACATGAGAAGTGATGCCGGACACAGGCTCAAACAACAACAACGGGCATTAACGTTAGCCGTGACCGGGCTTGGCTGCGCGTCCGACAATGGGTGTGTTGCTGCTAGCTAGTTGGCAACCGCACCTAACCAATAGAAAGTACTGCGAAGCTGGCGTAATCGTTGGTATTTGAACGACGTGTAAGCTTTTTTTATAGTGCCTCAGCTGTGATAATCCAGTGCTAGACCGGTCATGTCAACTGTGAAGTGTTGTTTTGTTGTTTCCCACCAGAGGATTGTAAATTTATAAGCTAATAAATCGAAAGCGAGGTTGGAAAGTTGTTTGCTAATGCTCAACTAGGGTGTATCACCTGAACCAGCTCTCAAGTTTTGCATCAAGTGTCACTGTGGAGGTAAATTATTACCTCGTGGACTTGCACCCTTTTCATTTAGGTAGTAAAAGCATATAAATCTGGATTGTGCTGGTGGAAAAATGCATCAGAGCAAAGTCTGCGTGGTTGTTGAGGGGAAATAATTGCAAATAATGCTGCTTCAACCGCAGAGGAGCCTCCCTTTTAAATCTCAGCCCTCTGCTGAAGGAGCGAGGCACATGACTGTGTGTGTGTGTGTGTGTGTGTGTGTGTGTGTGTGTGTGTGTGTGTGTGTGTGTGTGTGTGTGTGTGTGTGTCTCTCTCTCCATTCACTGACAGACAGAATAGTGCTTCTGTACAGCATTGCTCCTCATAAAGGTTGATGGGTCCTGGGTTTAAATGAGGCTGGATCCCAGGACAAGACGCACTTCACCCCAGTTTGGATCCTGGCCTGTAAAATGAAAACGACCCTGCTGGCGTTTCATGTTCGTCCAAGTAGTTTTTAGTTCATTCGCACATTAAAAAGACATCAAATGAGAGAAACAGGGCAATTCGAGTTAGGAAAAGAACCCGGAAAGGCTTAAAGCAAAACCTCACCTAAAACATAATACATCAAAACAAAGAGATACTAGAATAAACAACTGGATACATTGTGCTGTATGTCATGGATGTTGTATGTGTACACAGGAGGGTTACTGTCTCAGATTGGTTATCAGACATGCTCTAAGACTTTGAAGATATTACAGGGTAGCGAGTCTCGTAGATGTATAACTGAGTGAGAATATAAACTGTGTTGTGCAAGAAAAGGATAAATAAATAGAAAGTAACTTCCAGTAAAAGCCATGGGGTCGGTGAGCTGCAGACCTAGTTAGCATGGCACACCCCTGGTGGATGTTATTGCATTAGGGGGTTTCTACTGTGTCATGTTACCATTATTACACCGCTTAGACACGGGAGTAATCGCATTTAGAGTCATGTTGCCTGATGGAGACACAAAGACAAAGACTACTCAAAGCAAGATTTGATGTGCAGGTTTTCTTTATTTCCCTTCTGATTCACAAGTTGTTGTTTGTCTCCTCCAGGTAGCGACGTTTCCCACGTTGTTGGTGTCCTCAAACCCACCAGTCTTAGCTTCCCCCGGCTCACCCCCCCCAGCCCCAGCCCCAGCCATGACGTCCAAGTCCTCTCTGCTGAAGGTGATCCTTCTGGGCGACGGCGGCGTGGGCAAGTCGTCGCTCATGAACCGCTACGTCGCCAACAAGTTCGACACGCACCTCTTCCACACCATCGGCGTGGAGTTCCTCAACAAGGAGCTGGAGGTGGACGGCCGCACGGTCACCCTGCAGATCTGGGACACGGCGGGCCAGGAGCGCTTCCGCAGCCTCCGCACGCCCTTCTACCGCGGCTCCGACTGCTGCCTGCTCACGTTCAGCGTGGACGACGGGCAGAGCTTCCGCAACCTGGCCAACTGGAAGAACGAGTTCACGTACTACGCCGACGTCAAGGACCCCGACAGCTTCCCCTTCGTGGTGCTGGGCAACAAGCTGGACGTGCCCGAGCGGCAGGTGTCGGGCGCCGACGTGCGCCAGTGGTGCCGCGAGAACGGCGGCCACCCGTACTTTGAGACGAGCGCCAGGGACGCCACCAACGTGGCCTCGGCGTTCGAGGAGGCGGTGCGCCGCGTGCTGGCGTCGGACGACAGAGGCGAGCACCTGATCCCGACCAACACGGTGGACCTGCAGAGGAAGACCGGGAGTCACTCCAACGCCTCCTGCTGCTGAACGGGTCCCGCTCCGCTCGCTCGGGGGGGGGTCCGGCGGCCCGGTGCATTGTGGGCTTGATTGGTCGGATGCCACCCGGCCTCTGTGACCATCTGGATTTGATGCTTCTGGATTGTGACTTTGCAAAAAAGAGGTTTTGGTCTCCAGGTGGTTTGTAACGCACCGTTCAGCTCCATGTTGGATTGCAGCTGCAGCACTCAAATATATTAAATCTCTCACAAGGCCGAAACTGTTTTTTTCCCCAATAACTAATATTTGGTGCCGATATCTTTAAATTTTTCGTGCCAATTTAGACGGATTCAATGTTTCCCACTGAATTTTATTCTTGTCAGGGTGGAAAAACGATGCTGCACCAACACTCTCCACTCTACTTCTTCACGGGAGGGAAACTCTGGGATACATTAGGCCGTTAAATGAAGAATTAATTTACAAAATTAACAATTAATTAAATAAATAAAGAAATGGCCATCATAGGTTTTATAGACTGTTGTTTATGCAGCTCAGTCAGGGAGGAGCCTCCATCATATCGGTAGTGGATGACACTAACTGGTTGATATCCAGTATTTAGCCTTATGAAATGGGTCCACACACACACACACACACACACACACACACACACACACACACACACACACACACACACACACACACACACACACACACACACACACACACACACACACACACACACACACACACACACACACACACACACTAAGAAGCAGGAAACCATTTCCGCTAGTGTGTTTTCAGCCACTGCCTGTCTGGAATGGAAAGTGCACATATTCTTGAATGACTACTGTGCTACTGACAGGTGGACTGCTGTGTTAATCACATGATCAAGTAGTTGTACTAAGTAGATGTTTCTTTTAATAAACCACTACCTTTTTATTCTGTTGGCGGTGACCGTGCCAAACCAGAGGTCTTAGTAGTGTTTGTGATTTCTAAGTTAAATCCTTTTTTATACCAGTGATGTCTGATATAGATGAGTTTAAGAAACTACCAGTAGTTCGTTGGCTTTTTTAACTTCTGAGTCCAAATGACTTCTGTAATATTCTGACTGATATGATGTGGAGCTGCACCAGATTTAGATTTTCTTTCACACTGTTATGTATCTGTTTTGGAAAAATAGTAAGCAAAATGATTTTGATATGTCAAAAAAATACAAGTGATCACATCAATGAAAATGTGTCCGTTCCTGAAAGGTACTGACCCAATAATACTGAGTTTTACTGTGACACCAGCAATCATTTTGGAAAAATGGTGGAAATGATTTGGGAACACGGTGTTCATGGTTCAGCTATACATCTTCTTGTTCTCAGTTTACTTCCATTGTGTGCCTGAATAGAGAAAGACCACAAAAGCTTTAAAAAGTGTAATACAAGCTCAAACTGTTGAATAATAATTGAATAGTTTCCTGTGTTAGGATGTTATCACACGTTGTCCCTTCACTATGCACAGTGGTATTCACTTACACAGTTTAACTCATAACTGTTGACTTAGGGCTCAAACAAATCACTTGTCATTGCACCCCGGCTCCTGTCCTGGGTAAAAATCGACATCAGCTTGCACCAACTTCTCAAATGAATATGTCCGTCATTATTTTCTTTTACAGTTTAAATGTAAATAAAACGGGCCAACAATTTAACAGGATAAAAAGCAGGAGTGTTATGGGTTGTGTGTTTATTAAAGCTCTTAGGTTAGCATCCTTCATTTTCTTACTGAATCATATTTGGTATATAAATCTTGTGGCACCAATGTCGGGGGTAAATTGTGAACAGTAGTACCCAAATTGTCCACCAGGTGGCTCTATGTATCAACGCCTGCTGCTTGCAGTAGATGGCTCATCTGGATTACAGCTTCATAGAGAATGGCTTGGAAAACCCTGGAGATGAACAAAGATGCATTCTTTGGTTGAGATTTGATAACCGTACAATAATATACTGCTCATCTGGTAGTGACATTTTAAATAAATACATTTTTGCATACTCAAGTTCAGTCTACCATTCATTATCCCTGGAGTTACTTCCTGCTTTGCATCAGTATGGCGTCACAGATACCAGTCTTACTTCCATAATGAAGTAACATAACTTAGCTAGATTATTACACAGCTTTGTTGGATACACAATTCTGATCGGCCAAGGAACGTATTCTGAGATCTGTTTCACATCTAATCATGACTGAATCACTTGACTTTCTAATCAAGTTAACTAGCGCCACCTTGTGCCAAAAAGACACCACTCCTTGATTACTGCAGACAAACACTTGGCTAACCCAGGTTCTGCTATTGTGTAGCCATGCATGCTAGCTACAGACGTTTCTATGGTTACAGTTCTTCTATAGTGTAGCCATGGATGCTAGCTAGAGGTGTTGCTATGGTTACAGTTCTTTTATAGTGTAGCCATGGATGCTAGGTATAGACGTTGCTATGGTTACAGTCCTGTTGAACTGTTGTTGTTTTTTTGCCAGAAGCGTCAAACTGCTTTGCTTGTAATAAAATTAATTTCAATCAGTATTTTGAGTCACGATAGATAGATAGATAGATAGATAGATGCTTTATTGATCCCCGGGGGGGAAATTCTAATATGGTAATGGTAATAAGTGGGATAATGTACAGGGAGCTTCCACTTCACCTTGAACTCTTGATTCAACCGGTCAGGGACGTCTTTTATATCTACCTTATATATTGAATAAGAATTTGTCGAGCATAAAGAGGAAACACAAAAGCCAAAACTTGAAGCACTTCAGAGACCCAAACTCAAGAAAGAGGCAGGAGACAACGGTGTCACGATAATAAAAAATATCGGTTTTACTAGAGAAGGTTACAAAAATCATCACTATATAGGAGTCATAGAACTATTTCCAACTTAAAAAATGAAACCATAATGAAACACCTACAGGGACTACAATGCCATCAAAGTACAATGGAATTTTCTTTAGAAAAGAGTGGGTGGAAAGGGGGAGTGGGGGGGCAAACACCGCCTACCATAGTTGTCAGTACAATTGACTACACATCACCTGAAAAACTGCAAAGACAGTCATGTCTCCTTCATGCAAATAACGAGGAAACAGCAACACCCTGACACGCATTGTCTTAGAGGAAATTGAAGTTTGCCTACATCAACCTGCCGGCAAAGCACGTATATCAAACATAACACACATGGCAATATAGTCCTTTTTTATACAGAACAGACAGCTGCACACATGGACGATACTGACATGCTTATCTCATGAAAGATCAAAAAATTGTCATCTTCAGTGTTTTTGAGGGTAAACTAACCAGTGATGATCGATATAGAATATATTTCATGATTATTAAAGAATATCTGATTATAAAATTAATGTATGAAAATTCCTGACTTGTTTTATTCATATAGTGTAAACATCCAAAACAGTCTCTGTGGCTCATATGATAGGCATGAGAAGAAAAAGGTGACGTCTTCAACTGTTGACAGTCACTCATTTGGCTGGCCATTGTAAAATAAGCACAGACAACTTCCATAAAAGTTATTACTGAATCACAAGAAGAACTCAGCTGCCTAAAACTGATAAAAACATTAAAATCAATTTCCATATTTTTTTTTTTCACATTTTAAATTAAATGTATACGTCACAAGCACCTCAATCCATCATATCATATCATATTGTGACTGCACTGTATCCCTCTCACAACATATCATTTAAGATGTTACATTACAATTATTATATCAAATGCAGAACTAGTATTTGAAGGCTAAACACATATCCCAAAAGGTACATTTACATATTTGTGGAAAAAAATAAAGAGCATGGCAAAACATTAGACTGTGTTCTCCCCTGTGTTTGAGAGGGGCGTAACTGGAGATCTTTTAGGGTGATTCGTCTATTTACACGTGAACTTCATTCGCGAAAAAGGGTGAAACTTTCAGAAAGTGAGAGGAAGGGTCATTTTATTCCACATGAGAGTAAACCAATCCAGTAAGGGAGTGTTTACATGGTGAGCCTGGCTTTGGAACAGAACTGGCTAAATCAGGATTTGGTTTGATAGAGGTGTATGTCATCCACATAGCAAGACACAATTTATCCTTGATCTTTGCTGCTGTTCACAACAGGTCTGAAGCTCTTGGCAGAGTCGGCTACACCTCTGGTCTCAAAGCATTGGTGAATAAATTCTGATCATGTAAGTGCACAATAATCCTTGAGACAGCAAACTACCTCAGTTTTAACGGAGAGTCTGATAGGTAATTCTGTCTGGAGTGCATTGTGTTTAAACAGGCTCTTTTCATCCTCCCTTTTTTTTCTTTTGTGTTTTTGTCTTAAATAGTGCAACAACGTATCGAGCATTACCAATAAAGAGTACCAGTCAAAGAGAATGGAAAGCAAAGGAGAAAAATCTATGAGCGCAAAAAAAAAAGATCATAACAGTACCTGGCATACGTTTGAGAGAGAGTATTAAAAAAGACAACAACATTCGTACACATTCGCACAATATATTCATATTCATATATATATGCATATAAAACACCAAAAAAATAAAAATAACAAGAGGAAGTTAGTTGCTGCCTGGCTTCCCTGGGGTCAAAGCAGACAGTGAACGAGTGGTTTTTAGGCTGTTTAGGAGCTGTGTTGCGAGCTGTGCTGGCTCAGGGCGCGCGGCCATCACAGCCGGGCCACGTTCACGAGCCGCCGCCCAAAGCGCGGTGGGGGGGAGGAGACGCCTCTGAACTGATGTACCCAAGCTCGACCCATAGGGGGAACTCTCCTATTCTGAAGCATCGGCCTCCATTCGGGCCTGCCATCGCATCCTGATGCTCAGTTCTCTTCCCCCCTCCGATTGCGAGAGCTCACCCGCACAACCCTCTGTGACGAGCTAATAGACTTTGCGCAAGGGAAGAGGATTGAGAATCGGGAGTCGGGGCTATCAAACATGACCGAGGTGGTTTGTTTAAATGGAGGGAGGGTTCAGGGAGTGGAGGGTGTTAGGAGTCAGGGGCGGGGGCGGGTGACGGGGGGGTTAAGGTGTGGAGAGGAGATGGGCCGAGGGAAGTGGGGTAGGGAGGATCGGTCTGTCCTTATGAGTAGGAGGAGGAGTTCTGGCCATCCTTGGAGCGCGCCTCGGCCTCCAGGTCCTGGTCGTCCTTGGTCTTGATGTCCTGGTACTCGTGCGTGGTCACGGCGCCCTTCAGGTAGGCCCAGTTTGCTCCCAAGATCATCAGGTAGTGGATCTGAGGAGAGACCGAGAGGAAGTGGAGGAGAGGGGGGGGGGAAAATAGAGGGAAGGCGAGGGATAGAGAGGTAAAGTAGGATTAGAGTAGACTACTACCATTGTACCAGGCTGAGCAGAGAAACTTTGGGAAAGGACTACATTCCCCAGCAGTCAGCATCCAGTCAGCCATCTTGCCCCAGCTGAGGGGCGTTACTAATCAGCCAGGTGGCCTTGATTGGCAAAGACTTAAAGTGGCTTCAACAGTCCAGGAGGAGAAACCATCCCGGTAGGCTGCTGAAGGGTCTCCTGATGATTTGATTTCTGCTGATAACTTTAAATTGAGTTTAAGAAGTTTGAGCTGACTCTTCTCAAGCTACTAGGGCGAAAGACGAGACACAGACTGTCACAGTAACCTACATTTTGAAAGAAATCTACCTTATCAGACATTTTGTTACTGAATTGACCTACAACCACAACAATGTTTTTGAGACATCTCTCTGTTCTTGCCTGCTTGCACCGCAAAGCCTCTATTACATTTGGTTTAACGCTCTACTTTTGATTCTCACCAGGACAGGAAACCAGTCATGGTTTTCTATCAGTTTCGAATCATTTTTTCCACCACAAGTCCCTAAAAGACAAACTTTGTTTCTTAACTACTGTAAGCTTTTGACCTGCATGGGTTCATAGATAGTACAGATATTTTACAAAAACATTTTTATAAAAATAGGTAAACTAGCGTATGGTGTCATCAGTAGTGGGACATTAACAGGTTTCTTACTGCTTCTTTAAAGAGCTGTCTCAGTGCTTTTACTATCATTTCACTTCCTAGATGTTAACGAGAATATCTGAGGATGATATAATTGATGTATTATGATATAATTCTGTACAAAGTCATATCTGACAGCACAAATCTTGTCTAATTATCATGTCTAATGCTTTTTGGAGAGCTGGTGTTTGTAGCTTGTGAACTTGAAAATGCTCTTATTATGTTAGGTGGCCCACCCTGCAGTTCATCTGCGCAGGAGAGATGGGAGAGACAGACTAGGTAAGAAAAAACTACAATAACCAGCATGCATTTGGACACACCAGCCTGTTGCTCTGTGAATCAAATGGTAATAAGAGTAAAACGGTGTAGAAATAATGACCCTTTCCACACACACACACACACACACACGGACATACTCGCAAAACATGAGAGGCAGGATCACCATGGCAACCGAGCACCACGGCAACGCGCATATTTTGAGAACAATTATCAGTGGCATCATGAAAAGCTTACCAATGCGATGACGGTGGCACCGGCGCCGGCAAACGCAACAATATAGAGATGGTAGGATAGGTAGAACTGTGAATGAAAAGATACATTCTGTTAGAGAGGAGAGGAGGAGGAGGGAAAGAAGAAGAAGAGGAGGGAAAGAAGAAGAAGAGAGAAGAAGAAGAGGAGGAGGAGGGAAAGGAAGAGGAGAGCAGAGGACATATTATGGTTCTGTCACCTCGCTGGTGTTACAGATGTCTCCCAGTGTGGCTCCACAAGCTTTTCCTGGCGTGGCGTTCCATGGAATAACACCTGCAGGATCAGAAAGACGAGACTTCACATGTGCCTGACTCATCTGAGACCTGAAGCCTTCCTCCTCCTCCCCTGAGAGCGAATGACTGAAGGCATCCTGAATTAGACTCGGATACAAATCAGCCAGTCAGCCCTCTGCCATCCGGGCCCCTAGGCTTCACAGCGCCTTGCCTGAGGGAAAATATCTTGATTCACGTCTTTAAGAACATTTTGACAGACTGGATTTTCCCAGCATCTTTTTTAACTTCTCCTTTTTTCTTATTTTTTAGCTCAGTAGTTTAAAGATTTTGGCAATTTTTTAAAATTTCCTGTAAAGCACAAGTGTTATATAGGATTTTTATATTATTATTATTAGTAGTAGTATTGTTGCTATAGGCACATAACATTAGATTATAAAATTCATTATCATCCTTTGAAAATGAAAGTGGCACAAAAAAAACCCCCCATGCAACAATGATCAACTATCAAGCTAGAAAATGTTGCTAACTGGGGTTAATGTTTTATACAGTATACTACAGTGTGCCAATAAAGCATATGTGATCCTCCTCTCTAAGCAGGCCAGCTGTCCTCCAAATATGGGTCACATACATTAGGTCTTCATACAGACATGCAGTCAGTGAACTGTAAATCCTGCACCATGAAGGATTTTCATGTGGAGATCCAATCAAACTCTAAATAATGGAAATGTATATTTTGACCCCTTGCTGGACTCCTAAGATAAGCTGCAAGGACAGCTGCATCTGGAAAATGTTAGTAGTATATAGAGAAAATAATATAAGAGATCTAAATGAAACGCATAGGACAGTGTGCAATCTGATCCTGTCTACTTCAGGTGCAACTCAAAACAAAGGATGTGTGACATATTGCGTATCAAGAATTTTCTTTTTTTTTACCTCTTAAATGTTAAAAGTGCTTTCACTTTTTCCTTGAAACAGACATTACCCTTAACTCCAATAACCACCTTTAATGGCAAGCAAAACAGCTTCTTTAGTTTGAAGGCATTGCTTTTCAGGTGTGTAGTTGATGCTGTGATTGGCTGATAATTGGTAATTGAACCTGTGACCTTCTGACCACAGGACAGTTTCTCTCGCCACTAGGCCGCCCTGCAGCCCCAGAAAGCGAGGAAGCACAATGGTATCTCTTGTAACACTAGATGTACTGGATTTATTTAGGCCCAGTCTTTACTCCCATTGACGTTACAAACGGTGTCATGTGACAAACAACAGACACAAATGTGGACAGCCGCGATACAATCAAAGACAGTAAATGAAATTGTCTGTAAGTGCTCTAATAGGCAGCAGTCCAACATCAAAGCAGCTCAGGGGCCAAACCTATTTAAAACTCCACTGAACAAAGCATCTGCCACAAGATCCACTAAGAATAAAGACCAGCTTTACAACTAAATCTTGCAGATTACATGGAGGCACATGCCTTTGACAATCAAGCATTCTCCATCTTGTATTTAAAGGCGCTACCAGTAGCGCTTTCTCAAAATGAAGACCACATTTCCCATAAAACCCTGTTGCTTCCTGTCGCACAGACGAGAATGCAATGCAGCCACGGGACAGTAGGGGGCGCAGCTGTGATTACAGACACACCCCGATGGCTCGCTGCTGTATTTACATGCCCATACTTCCACCTGTGATTTAAAACAAGTTGATGCCCCTTCTCTGGGGGTTGTTGAAAGGCATTCTGGGAAATGTAGGAAAGTAACTGAAGGAGAAGTAGATGATAAATTACAAAAAGCACCTTTAACTACCGTAGTACTGTATATTGTTTGGTGGGAAAAGGCGTGGCCACTCACCGTACTGCCTGACGTCCACGCAGATGGAGTCAGGCGAGGTGATGTTGGCCAAGGGAGACCGCATGGCAGCGCAGGTACTCCACATGTTGAAGAAGAGGAAAACGGGGATCGCCGTGAAGCCGAAGATACCAAGGAAGACCAAGGCCAAGATGTAGGTCAGGAACATGAACTGAGGGAGGAGAGGAGAGGAGAGAGGAGAGGAGAGGAGAGGAGGAGAGGAGAGGAGGAGAGGAGAGAGGAGGAGAGGAGAGGAGAGGAGGAGAGGAGGAGAGGAGAGAGGAGGAGAGGAGAGAGGAGAGGAGAGGAGGAGAGGATAGTGTCATCAATAGTAAAATCAGAAGTGACGAGATGAGAGAATAATAATCTTGTCATGATTATCATCCCAAAATGTTGCATTGCTTTCCCAAAAATTAGGTTAACATTATTCCCTAAGGACTGCCACCCACCACACACTCACACACACTCACACACACACACACACACACACACACACACACACACACACACACACACCATGTTTAAGCTAATGTTACCGGACATCTGCAGCAATTAGAGTAATCAGACTAGAAAGGACAAACTGTGCCAGAGTTACCCTCAAGGGCTCAATTGGGCTTGTGTGTGTGTGTGTGTGTGTGTGCGTGTGCGTGTGTGTGTATATGTGTGTGTGTGTGTGTGTGTGCACCCATGTTTGCATGTGTGTATTTTTGCTTATGAGTGCCTGTGTGTACATGAATGCATAGATATGCAGAGGTGTGTGTGACGCTGCACTGTGACCCTCAACATCCATTCAAACATCCATCTTCAGTCATTTAATCCAGACTTGAGTCTTATCTGTCTTAACATGAGTGGACAAATGTGCTTGGCGGAAATAATCCCATTTGTTTCCAATGCAAACCAACTTATTTCATTTTCCTATTTCATTTTTCTTGACTCAAGAGTCATTTGATTTGATTCAAGTGCTTTTATTCTGTCTTGAAAAATCCCAAACAAGTGAAACTACACTGAAAATGAGGCTAAATGTTAACACGGACATCTTTTGGAGTGTAACTGGGTCAGTGGGTGTGACTGTGTGTGTGTGTGTGTGTGTGTGTGTGTGTGCCGACATACGAAGGCGGTGATGCAGCGTCCGCAGACGGTGGTCTTGAAGTCGCTCTGCAGCTCCTTCTTGATGGCGCTGGTGGTGTAGAAGCCCTCGGCCAGCAGAACGACGGCGTAGACGAAGAAGAAGGAGGCGATGCCGTAGATGATGTACTGGAGGATCTGGATCCTGGACGCACACACACACCAAGAAAGAAACTTAAAAATCACACCTAGACATTTAGTGGATACTTTTATTGCCCCGGTGTGAGTCAACCCCCGCCCCTCCCCTAACCCTGATGGCGTCTCCCAAACTTACACCACGGTGAGGGTGGCGTGGTCGCTGCTGATCCGGGAAAAGTGGTTCTCCAGCATGGTCAGGGTGCCGGTCAGCGCTACGTGGCCACACCCACAGAACAGGGCCACGCCGGAGAAGCAGAGGATGGTGGCCACCAGGGAGGCGTAGGGCACCCCGCCCAGACATTTGATGCAGCACTCAAAGCATCCTGTAGGGGGAGACAGAGAGAGAGAGAGAGAGTCAAGTACAAGACCCGTTCATCATCTGGCCTCGTTGCTCAGCGAAAGGCTTGTCATGATATATATATACATCCAAATAGGAGCCATTCTTGAACTGCAACACCTACTGGGACCCTGAAGTGGACCTAAGGGAGAACCTCGACACTGAAATCCTCCTTTGAACAAGTTTAAAGAGAAAAAAAAGAGGTTCGGCTCTGGTGATGACGCCCACACAACCTTTGCTTTCCTGCTGCTGGACTGAAAATGTGTGCAAAGTTCATACTGGTAGCCAGGAGTAAGTCGCCACACTCTGAGATATTCCCTGTCATGCTCGTCCCTCCACCCCCCCCCCCCACACCACCACCACCCCCGTCAACCATTTAATCACTGCAGCTTTCCGGGTCAGCATGCATACAGTTTGAGCTCTGCCGGGACTGATGAATATTACATGCAAGCTCCTCTCGGATAACAAGACCCGCTACCCTCCCCTCTGTCTCCCCCCTTTTTGTCTTTCAAGAAACATTTTTTTTTTTTTTTGGAATGAATAAATCATGATCTGATTCTAAATAAATGATTTCAAAATAGATGACTCCCATTGTTTTCTAGGGCAGAACCGGCACATTTCAAGATTTCTTGCCGTGTTGCGTTACTCATACCTGCTTGATTCAGCTTGGGGTTTCAAAACAATAAAAAATAAATCTGTAGGAATTTTACATGATAAGGAATAATGCAGGGATGAGAGGGAGGCATTTGTAAGGCTACCATTTTCCTTTAGTGCTTGCCAGTGGGTTTTTTTTCCATCTTTCTACATCACCTTTCTCTATTTTTTTCAAACAGCAAACTGACTCCGGGATGACGACGGATGATCAAAATGTGGTTTCCTTTGTGGTTCGAGCAATTTCTGCAGAGTGATTCATCGCATGAAGGCGTCCCGGTGAGTTACGAGCTATGTAAGCAGGTATGGGGGAAATGGGCTCTGCTTCACTGGCAGTGCATGCTGGATCCTCCCAAACAGGAAGCCCCCTATCACAGTCAAGAGGATAAAAGGGAATGAAAAGGGAATGAGGAGGAAAAAATAAAAAACACATTGCAAGAGTTGCATCTTATATAACGCCCGTTAAAAATAGCTCCTCAGGCGAAGCAGGAAGTTACTCTGGGAAAAAAAAAAAATTTGAACTGTCTTGTGTGTGTGCCACTTTGCTGTTTCCATGACAACCTGCTCCAGTTGGCAACTCTGAAGTTTCATTATTTCATGTTCAGACAATTGTTGAATGTAAATACCCTTAATTTTTTTATTAGTGAAGCCCTGAAAAAAAACCACTTGATTTATTTTTCCTGCTAATTCTGCTGCAGTCCTGACACTGAACCTGGTAGCCCAGAGGGGAAGTTACAGGAGAACCTGTTTCTGCAGAGATACTTGGCGTTACAACCCAGTCTGTCCAAAAAGTTGAAACTCTTGAACTTTTGACGAAGCGGAGGTAAACATGGAGGGAAAAAATGGAGAAACAGATCATCACTGTGGTCTTTATAACAACTGCATGGCTTGCACAAACATACTTATCTGTGAATTTAATGGATTTGAACGCCCCCTAAGTGAAATCCTTCCAGGTGAACATCACACACAATACACTGGGCTTTCGCAATGGATGAATCCGTCATCCGAAACCCTTTCAAAACCAATTAGATGAACTCAAAAATGTGTGGTCGAGCTCTTTCTTAGCCCCTGAAGTTGCAAGGTTTTGACCCTGACACCAGCGATGTGTCATCTGCAGTGAAGGTGTGAGATTTTGTCGTCGTGGAATCAAAACCAAGTCCAGGATGCAGCTGTGATAAAGCTGATAAAGACTCTGCGTTGCGTAACGGTAGCGGAGGAGCGTTGCATAATAGATCCAAATCCTATTAATGTTGATGAAGGAAGGAGTGCTGGGGGAGAGGTGGAGCTGATCAGGCACCGGCTGACTGGCTCCACAACCCTGAGAGAAACAGGCCAAGCCACACGGGGCTGAAAGGGCCTCACCCTCACCACCGACACCCCATCCTGCAAAAAAAAAACCATCCATCTTCAATGTCTGTTCCTTATATCTGCCGGTGGGTGTGTGATAATCCCACTTGTTTCAACTGGCGGAGTGATGCGCCTCATTTCAAATATGATCTGAAGGCTAAATCCAGGATTAAATGAGTTGTTAATTTTCTTAAAAGTGCACCGGCTCCGGGTTTATGGACGAATCCCCGGGCCCCCAGTGAGGAGGCCCTTCGTCCGGTCTGCCCTAACCGAGACTGTTTATCAGCCGCAGTATAAAAGTGCGCTAATGGGAAACAGACAGGCCGGAGCGGTCGGCCCCAGCCGGCCCTAATGGAAATCAATGGGCTATTCATTAGAGCAGGATTTAGGTGACACAGTGTGGTTGGCCCCATCGCCCCACCTCCCGACTCTCCCTCCTCCACCCCCAGGTGAAATATGACCGCGAGGCCCCGCTATATACTCTCGGCGAGACAGCCGGAGTTCATCCCGGAGAGCCCGGACGGTATGTCACCTTTTTTTGTTACCGCGCCGCGTCGTATATCAGCGCCACGAACCCCAACGCGTTGCGGCGGCGGGGTTTAAACTGACCCGTCACTCTGTGGGAAAAGAAGCTAATATGATATTTGCGGCTGTCACTCTCCGACAGCGATGAGAAATTGAAATTTTCTAGTAAGGTGAGTAATTGAAAAGCTCCCAATCCAATAGATGAGGGCTGCAATTAAGGATTAACTTCCCCGGCTGTTTTTTTTTTTAACACATGAAAGCCTATTCTCTTAACAAAGAAAGATGTGATTGGCTGGCGGCTGCAGGCGCCTGCAGGACGATTCTGGAGAACATTCTCCTGCTTGAGGATTTATGAGGAACAATTAACCGGCGATGGTGGGAGAGAATCACAAAAGATCCCTGCTCTTTTTGTTCCCTCTTGTTTTCAGCCACGACGAACTCACCAGACTGGTTCAGCTGGAGAGAGAGAGAGAGAGAGAGAGAGAGAGAGAAGGAGGAGGAAGACAGATGAGACAGAACTGAAGACAGAGATGAACACAAAAAGAGAGAGAGAGAGAGAGAGAGATGAAAATGAGAAAGTGAACAAGAGCTGCTGAGATGGTGATGGAGGGAAAAGAAACAGGAGGAGAGAGAGAAACAAATGGGAGGGATGAAGAGAGAAGAAGAAGACGAGAGAGAGAGAGAGAAGAAAGATGCAGCGAGCGAACGAGGAAGAAGAGAGAAGTGTAAGCGAAGAGCAGTTCTTGGGCCCCGGGGCCGGCAAGTAGCAGTTGCCATGGCAACGTGTTACCCACGACCCAGTTCAGCGGTAGCGTAGCGCTTCGCTCTTCACACACACACACACACACACACACACACACACACACACACACACACACACACACGAACACAAACGTGGAATGATGTAACCTCAATCGGTGCTAAAGGGTGTCTGTGGTTTCCGTTTGTACCTGAACTAAACACGCTGCTGCACTACCACAACCAGAACAGGTTTTCAATGGGGTTTTTCAACGTTTTGGAGAGTTTTCAACGGGAAAAATCAGGCACAATGCACTTAGCACTATCCATATTGTCCACTCAGGTGATTTGGGATTTTTTTTGGTGTGGGGGGGTGGAAAATGGGTCAGAAGGAAATGGGATCGAGACCCGCTGAAACCTTTTTCCTCCACATTTCCAAGGGGATTGTCCGCTCGATATTGCGGCTCACGTGACGACATTAAACGCAACGTTACACGGACAGTCCCGGTGAGTCGGTGATTTGTCATCAACTGTACCACCTCAACACGATTACCCCCCCACCCCCCCCCCAACTCCCAGTGCACTCAGTAGATGTGGGAGCTAAGTATTTGTTAATGACCTGTTATGTGTTAGGCTGCGGCAGCCCTCGGGGTCTTTCCCGTCATGCCTGTGCAGCATGTTTGAATTCAACAGAGAGAGAGAAGATTACACCGACTCTCCTGACTGTTAATAATTCTCCATAAACTCTACAAACCAGCGGCTCGGCGATGATTATCCCCCGACCGTTACGACGCATCTGCCGAGGAATAACAGCGTTCATAAAGCCTTCGTGAATTTTTCAGCGGCTGGTTCTGCCCGCTGCCCTGGGGCGGCACTCCCATTTAGAAGCGCCTTATTCATTGTGGGGCAATTTCCGCGCGGTGCATTGTGGGTAGATTCCGAGTTGCGAGGGGACCTAAGAGAGAAAGTGTGTGTGCGTGTGTGTCTCCTGGTGAACCTATTCACATGGCTGCTGCCTCGTTTTTGGATGAGTTGCGGATGAAAACGAAGCCCCATCTGTTTGATGGGAGCGGACCGACAACACACACACACACACACACACACACACACACACACACACACACACACACACTCACAAAAGCCGCTGTTGTGTGAAAACCTTGTGACTCAAATTTTGGTCATTTCTATGTTTTCACTTGAGTTGAAGGATCAGATGCTCCTCCGTGGGCTGAGGGCTTATGAAACCCTTTCAAAACCCACTGGTCCAAAACACATCAGCATCAAGCGAAGAGCTACAAGAATGGCGCTTTCGAGTGCGAAAAACCTCCTAACTCTTCATGTTTTCACTCCAGTTGAAGGATCACACGCTCCTCTACGGGGTGAGCAAATTCCCCCGACCTCTTGGGCTCGCGCAACCCTTTTTGAAAAACCCATCGGATGTTAAAAAAAACGCATCGTCAGCGAGCTCTCTTTGGGATCCGGCTGTTGTGGCCAAGAGCGTTTTCCTACTGCGTTTCATTTCCCGTGATAAATCACTTCGACTCCCCTTCCTCTACGCCGTATATAACAAAAACCGACACATCACCGGTTGAAATGTTTCCGATAATCGGCTTGTCGGCGGCGTCGATCAAGAGGTGACGATACACTCGGCGCCAGGTAAGAGGATCGCACCGGCGGCCATCGGTCATTCCCAACCGGAATCCGTGCTGATTTCCGCGGCATGACCCTAATCTCCTGTTTGTGAGAAATGCAGCATTATGAAGGCTCGGGGGGAGGGGGGGAGTGCAAGGTCAGCATCTGCCCAGGCGTAATTGAGCGTGATGAAAATGACCAGCTTTCAAATCCCCCCCCCCCCCCCCCCCCGTCCTCTGCTGGGTGATCAATACTCGTATCTGATCCGCCGCCCTGCAGGATCCCTCCCTCCTGGGGGGGTCTGCTGTTAACCCTCCTTCCTCCACCCCTGATCTCTCGCTGTGGTTACTGGCCAATCTGGGCTAAACTATGACAGCTGGGCAAGGGACTCAACTCCCAAGACACACACACACACACACACACACACACACACACACACACACACACATTGACCATACAAAACAAAATGACACAATTAAATAAACAGAAACAGCATCCACAGATGGGACGTACACAAGAGGGGATGCTCATGTACAAAACACACACACACACACACACACACAGTTCATATGGCATGAATTACAATAAGCCCGTTTGCATGTTTACATCGGACCCACCGTGTCCAGGGCGGCGCCAACAACATCAATTACGAGTATTGCAGAAGACGAGGCGCCATCAGCGAAACCTTTTTTATTCGAGCGCAAATCACTCCAGTCCGCTCGACGTCTCTTAAAGACCCTCGTGTTCTGCCGCATCAAATATTCAAATATTCAGCCGCTCTCTCGCCGAGGTGGAGAGCATTTCCTTGTTTCTGAGTTGCTACAGGGGAGAGTAGCGCGGTGTGGTGCGATGGTCCAACACCATTTAAGACTGTAACTGGATCAGCAAAGACTTTCAGACGTCCCCCTTTAGGAAAAACGAGTCCAGCTAGATGTCTTTTGAACGTCTCTCGTATCGGCCAGGATCTTTAGTTTAGTGCCCAGTAGTAGTAAATGCATTATCACGTATTTAACAGCTGTAAATATCAGCAAATATGCATCACATGTCAGGATAATGTTTTATGATTTCTGTAGACGTCTGCTGAACCCGCCCCTTTAAAACCCCACGTGGCCTAATTGCAGCCTAGATGCTGTAAACCATTTAGACGTCTTTTTAAACAGCAAATCAACACGTTCCTCAGCGGGACGCCACCCACTCTTACGACGCGATCAATCACTCGCAATTAAACTCGCAATATTTTCCCAACGTAACGTAGTCTGGCTTTGAGGAAGTAATAGCGTTTCCCAGGCTGGGTCCTCCACGTTTCGATGCGCGTTGGAGCATCCTACTCGAGGACGCTTCAACGACTTGGGACAAACATGGGATGGGAGCGGATGACCAACCGGGGTCAAAGTGTATTTTGAGTATCTGCTGTCAGCGGATGGAGTTTTCTCTTTCCTGACTGACCGGTATGTTCCACAGAGCCAGGTGGGGAGGAAGTGGGAACAAAAAGGAAGCAAAATGAAAGCGAGAGAAACTGGACTGGACTGTGCAGGAGGATGTCGACTGAAGTAAGAGTTCACAAGACGGCAAGAACGCTAAAAAAAACGGGTTAGATCTTCAAAGCAGGCCAGAGTATGGGGTGTAATATGATACAATGTCGTGCAAGGAGGCTCTCTTTGGTTATTTCATCAATCAATCAATCAAGCACAATTAACCTAAAGAGCGATGGCAGCAAGCCCAAAGACCTCCCACATCTTCACCCTAACCGTCTCTTCTACTCTGACCCTCTCTTGCGCAATAGCACCATCACCTGCCCCGCGCTGCGATTGGCTCAACTCTGTAGAACGCTAAGGAACGCTATTAGTTTCCCCCCGCCCCCCCCCCCGCCCCCTGAGTCCGGTCCCACCGAAATGTAAAACGGCCAACCCCCGCGGCCAGTTACGCAACCTACCGGCTACTGGCTACCGTCACTTTCCCCGAGATGTCAAAGAAGTCGGCGGCCCTCCGATGGCCTCCCCCGTTTCGCCTCCCCTCTCCCTGATGCGATTATGGAGATTCACTTTCCACTGGCCTCAGGGGCCCGGCATACATTTCGTAAATGTGTGTGTGTGTGTGTGTGTGTGTGTGTGGGTATGAATGAGCATGGATATGATTGACTGGAGGGTCTTATTTACGAAGCGCTCTCTCAGTTTCTCAGTTACATCGTTCTTCTGGGTCTTATTGTGACTGTTCATCCAAAACGAGGAACATAGAAACTAAACCATAACTGAAATACCATAACTCAATGATGATGATGATGTGAAAAATGGAGCAATTTTCCAAGAGAGTTCTGGGCTACGTCGCAAAAAAACTCGATATAATTCACCATTTTTTTTCTATCTATCATCGATCATGAGCAACTCATCGTTTCCCATGTTCATTTAGCAGGTGGGGAGGGGGGGGGCACCACAGACCGAAAAGCCAAACACAAAATTGGCGAATGTTTTGAATTACAGTTTATATCGTCCCGAAGTTTCCACATCAGAAGACTTTTTTTTTTTTATTGTTGCTCTTGAACCAGAAGCGGCACCGAAACCGAGACAGGCCCCAGACCCCCCAAAAAAATCACCCCCGACCCAATGACAGTCACGGCTAATGACGACGAGCGCTAATCGGCATCGCGGCGCTTTCATGAGTTATGGATGAGGAGAGCAGATTGGGCACCAGTGGGTGATGGAGGAAGGCCAGAGGAGGTTGGCATCGCTCAGGAACAAGGCATGCTGCGCCAACCTGCCACTCGCTGCTATTCATATACCCACTGTAGACCGATGTGGACGCCCAGCGCAGGCATACACCCAGCCCGGGTGTATGCCTCAGATTACTTTTTTTTGTGGTAACTAGTAGTCATTTTTCATTCCCTGTAATCCTTTATTAATGAGAACTCCTTACGTTTATTTTTCTTTCATACTGTTTTTCGTTTTTTTGCTAGCGCTAGCTTAGGAAGAAAAAGTAGAAAATCCTGCAGCATCAGACAAAATGCTGCTGAATGAAAAAGCCTGCTTGATATGAATGAGATTATCTATTTTTTTTTAAACCACGGTGATAATCTTGCATCACATTTTAAAACAATATGCAGCGCACCTCAAATTGCAACAGCACTCTAACCTGACGAGTCGGGTAAAGTAACTAATTACTTTTTTATATCCGATACTGCTCGCGTTGGGACCGCGCGGATGGAAGAAGCGTTTTTTCCAGTGTCCATGTGGACGACGTGTGTGTGTGTGTGTGTGTGTGTGTGTGTGTGTGTGTGTGTGTGTGTGTGTGTGTGTGTGTGTGTGTGTGGGAAGAGCAGCCATGAATACGAACACACAATAGCATCACATGGTCCCGCCCACACATGTGCGCACAGAAATAGACCGTTGCTTCAGCGCAAACACTGCACTGACATAGACATTCCCCCTGAACGAGGCCTGGTCACTGACACGTAAACAAATACACAGGCGTGCACACACACACACACACACACACACACACAAAAACACACACACACACACACACGTATCCAGATGGAGGCTGACAGCATGCTTTGGGCAAATGGCTTCAAATGAGGAACACATGAGCCTCTCCCTGTGTGACGGCTTTCACATGCTCTCGCAACCTCACACACCTTCAGGGGGGGGAAACAGAATAGGAGGTGTGTGTGTGTGTGTGTGTGTGTGTGTGTGTGTGAAAGCGATGACGAGCAAGACAGACAGAAAGACAAAGAGAAAGCGAGGGAGGAGAAGAGAGAGAGTGCGGATGAGGGAGAGGTGGTTAGGTTGAACGGTGGATGTCAACTAAGTGACGGGTAGAAATGTTTGCATTGGATTGTGGGAAGACTTTCAAGCGGCAAGCGCAGACGTTAGCCAATCAGGTGGACAGTGCGTCCGCTTGATGACGTTAGTTCATCATTTGTTCCTCTCGATACGAACCACTTCCACTCCCACGCCAGGATAGAATAGGCTCAGCGAGTCTCTGAGTGTGTGTGTGTCTGTGTGTGTGTTGTGTGTGTGTGTGTGTGTGTGAAAATGTCCCCTATAGACTACTACTACTACCCCACAGTCACATTTCCCCTGGAATATCCTGGAATATCACGTTTTTGAGGTGCATTCCAGGGAATTTCACAATTTCTCTGGTGAAGGAAGTCGGGGAATATCAGGGAATTTCATGGCTTGTCTTTTTTTTTTTTTTTTTTTTGGCTGAGACAAAAAGTTGGCCTGTCTCATCGTTCAGCAAGTTGAACAAGTTGAATATTTTGAAATACCGATGTGCCAGCCAGACTCCGTCATGCCTGTAAGCTCGACTCATCCAGCAGAAAGGCTGTGAAACAGCGCTACGTTAGCTTAGCATAAACACGATACTTTGACCTAAATCAATAAATCAATATTTTCACTACTACATCAATAGCATAGTGAACGTATTTTGGTATTGTGCCGTTAGCCGTCAGATTAATGTGTTTAAATGACGAATTTGCTGAAGTACACTTGAACGTGTGGCTTTCTGCTAACTCGCTTTCTTGAAACGGCAGCTAGAGGAAGCCGCTTAGGTTTGTGTGTGTTGCATGAGTGCCTCACACTGTCGAGTGGATTACAAGGCAGAATAGCGTTAAACATGGGAAAGAACTCTTCAGGATTTCAGCAGTCCAGTCGCCACTCAGTAGACCCACAACATCTAGTCTAGTAAATGCTCCGTCTACGTTTCCACAGCAAGGCCATGCAGCGTTTACCAGCTCAAATGAAGAGAAAGAAAAGTAAAAATGTACTTGAGGCGATAGCGCTGCTGATGAATTGTCTCTTTGGGTAACAAGATCAACAGAGAATCATACATTTATTTTGGTTTGGAGAAAATGAAGTAATGCGTTAGCCCAGTTTGGTACCATCTTGTCGAATAGTTATCTCTTCTCTGAGCTGAAAAACAGCACAGAAAGGAATTAGAAATGTTGAGGTCTCAGAATGAAATGGCCTTTTCCTCTCTCTCTCTCTCTCTCTCTCTCTCTCTCTCTCTCTCTCTCTCTGACTTCATCCCCATCTCTGCTCCACCGGGGCTGGCCTTCAGAGATGAGGCCACAACCTGGGGTCAGCTGGGCTCTGTTCCCGAAGCTCCTGTGTTTGCCCCGATGCTCAGGTGACTTTGAACGTCCCCCAGCCTCCCTGCAAAACTGTCCCTACATGGTGTCATTTCATTTCCTCTTCCTGTAACAACACTATTACTCACTGTAGGATTCACTCAAACATCACCAGACCTCAGATTCTTCAAATTTGGTTTCAAGGTGAGCAGCACCTTCAAGTGAGCGAGTTGGAAACCTGACTCGTGATCAAGTTGACACTCAGTTTTCCTGTGAATGTCCAACATCGCTGACATTTTCTCACCTAAACCTCACGGGCCAACCGCCTCCTCTCAATCCACACCAACGTACAAGTGTGTAAACGTCTAACACAGAACCGGAGCATCCCAGTGGTTAGGGTTAGGGTTAGGGTGATTGTTGTTTTAGTCACTGTAAATCGTTTTCCAGTGCTTTTTCATTTCATTTCAATCAATTTGAATCAGACTAGACCAGGTGATGTCACCGATTAGCCCCTCCTTCCTGGTTGAAGGTGTGCTAATCAGTGACATCACCTGGTGTAGTCTTTGGTTGGAGTTGCCCGCCTGGTTTATAGCTTGATATTTGCAAAAAAAACGCGATTGTTGGCTTCTCTTTCACCGTGATGGATTACCGATAGCGATCGCATGAGACGTCTCTTGTTGTCTTGGGGCCTGAGAGGTGAGGCAAATGGATCACATGGATGGGAATCGTAAAAAAACATTTGCTAAAACTCCCCTCACTCTGGAGATGTATTTCTGAGCGCTGAGCTTCAGTGGCGGCAGTGTGACTATTCAACAAAACCTTCGCCTCTCCAGACGATGATGTAATCTGTCACGGTTCTGATCTGAACATCATCACCAAGGATAGCGAGCCGGCGGCGTGTTACGTAAGAACGATCTATGTGTGTGCGCGTGCTGCAGAGAGATCCAAGGTGCCATTGATTGATTGATTGATTGATTGATTGATCCCAGAGAGCCCAGGGCCGGAGCAGCTTTTAGAAGGGCAGGTGAGACATTAAAAGTGCTCGTGTTACGTCTAATCAATCCATCTCAGACTAATGAAATTGAATATAATTGTACCTCAGAGAGCACACTGGAGGTTGGTGTCTCTTTGTCTGAGTCCTGAGCGTCTGCAGACATACAGATTAGAGATTATAGCAAGCAATCAGGCAAAAAGATCAATCTGTCCCCGCCCCCCACCTCCGGGATTATAACCCAGGCCCGTGGTCCTGTGTTCATTTTCCAGTTTATAATTACTCTTGGCTCAACGTGATGCAGAGAGACGTTCAAGACTCAGCGCGACGAAGGTGACCAACAAAGTCGCTACTGATGAACGTTTTCTTTACAACAAACAACAAAGAAATATGAGCCTGTTCGTCCTAGACAGCCTGAAAGTGGTCGGCGTCACACTGGCTGTCAAGGTTCCCATAGGAAACATATGAAACCATGATACTGGAAGGTAATCTGGATTGAACTGTCCACCAAATGATGTATGTTTTGTGATGTAAAAGCATTTTGATGGAACAAAGATACAGTAAAACTTCCCAAAATGGCCCGGGCCTGTTAAACCTCAACAAACCTCATCAGACCTTTTTATTGGAGACAGGATATTATTTCTCTTGGCAGGTGCAAAGTACCTGGTGTGCCTGAAAGTGATAGTGTGTAGTACTTAGATTTAAACGATAATAATAATAACAAAAACTGCCAAATCCACAACAGTGAAATCAGAAAAAAACGCTCAGTCACGTCCTGACGTAACGAATTTCAAGGCTTTCGCGCCGCTACCTGTATCCATGGCAACGAGATAAACATGTATAAACATGTCAGCATCTTCCACTGCATGCAACACCTCTTTTTTAGTGATTAATTTAGTGATATTTTAGTCATTTTAATGATATTATACAAATATTGTGTGACTTTAGATTCCTTTGTGGTAATTCTGTATATTGTTTTTTACCAGGCTTTTATTTTCAGACACACAACATTTCACAGCTATTGCTATGAGATCCAGACACGATGTAGGTTTTACAGTAGCTGTAGCATTCAGGCGGTTTGGGTCGGCTTCATGTTTCTCAACCTCAGGGCTGCAGACATTGATCTCCGGTCCCTGGACCCGTTGCCAGATACAAGTCAGGAAACGTCTCTGGTGTAGTTTCAAGTTTCGGTCTTCAGTTCCCCTAAAGCGGCCCCTGAGGGTGACAGCGCTATCACTTGGCAGTCCCCGAGACCAAAAAGGACAACCGCTTGCTGAGTGCAAAATGTTTGAGTGTTACTGGGTCACCGCCTTTTCTAGCCATCCTCCTCTATTCCCCGCCTACGTTGGAGTACAGGTCTGGGAGGGAGGCGGAAAACCCCAAAAGATTCTCTGCTGGTTTGTTTTGCAGCAAATCTTGATTGGCGTTTGGAAATAGTGATGTCTTTTCCCCCCAAACTACACACATCTGCTTCAATATGATTCAGAAATGTGCCAGAATTAGCACTGGCCCACTCAAACGCAAGCTTCTTACACGGCAACTCTTGCCTTCTTGCCCCCCATCTTAACGGATGCTACGAGCTTACGGTCACAGTCCAGATGTCAAAGGCGCACAAATGATTGCACGGACAAATGGGCCACCCCCACCCATCCACCCACCCACCCCCAAATCCAATCTATTTCGGCGTGCGGTCAGGGTTGCCGGTGTGGGTGGATTCAGTTGCGCAACATCACACCTAGAAGCACAACAGTCCAGGCTAAGGTGCTTGAAATTCGACCGCCACGCCACAGCACGCCGGAATTCAAAGCTTTAATTGCCCCAAAAAAAAATGCCTGCTATCCTCAAGTGTTTGATTCAAACAGGCCCGCCCCCTCTCGTGCTTATACGGGCTCCTCATTGGACACCGGCCGATGCGTGGCGCTCGGTAGCAGTGTGCCTCAGGAGCGAATGATGTAATGTCTTTTTTTAAAACCTCACCGTTGAGGGACACCCCGCTCTTCTGCACCTTACGTCATAGCTCTCCATACGGACCTCGGCCTCGAAATATTGCTTTGGCAGGGTCCCGGACAATGCAGGAAGTAATAAAAAATGCCATTAGGATAAATTGGATGAGTTTCAATCCAAAATGAAGCTATTAGCTAAATTACAACCTCTGCTTTCCACGTTTTTGAAGGGCAGAATCGGGTCGTTTTGTAACGGCGAGCAATTCATTTTGGGTAATAATTATTTCACGAACCCTTCATTTTAACCACAGGACAGGAAGAGGAAAGGCAAGGGGGGGCACTGTAATTGGGACATGGCTGTGAGGAGAGCCCCCTAGGCCCGTTAGCTCTCGCTTGGTTTCAACTTTGTGTATCCGGCGCTTTTATAACCAACAGGACAAAAGTGCAGCTCTGGTCTGACCGTCACCGATGGTAGCTGTAAATACAAACGGTGGGTGAACTTTGACCCCAAGTCACAAATCAATTATCTTTTCAGAAAAAAACATTAATTTGTGCTACACTTGCTGAAACGAAACCTTATATAACGCCCACCAGACTGACACTGTGAACTCACACGATAAAGGCTTATGTCAGACTAGGGAGGCGAGTAAAAACCCTCTTGAATGGGTTTATCCTGCATCACATCCCCGCTTATATCCAGCTAGTCCCGACACATCGGCTACAGTAAACAGCTTATTATCCCAGGGGCCGAACAATTTTGCCTCCAACCTGGGAAAGGGGGGGGGGGGGAGATTTTACTACCCAGCCACAACAAAACAAACCATCTACCTCCATTCTGGATGCACAAAGACACGCCCACAAGATGCCAATACACAGATTCAGCACCATTATAGAAATAGTGTGTTATTTGGAAATTCATTTTGTTTTAAAGGTTATAATGAAATGATGGGTAATGGCATGCAAAATAAAACACCTTTTGTGATATTTTTTTTTTTTGCATTATATTGCAAAGGCACCGGAATTTAGGCGTTTGTGTTTAAAAAATAATAGGTTTTTTTTGGTTTTTAAAAAAAATCCTTGAGGTAAATCAGAGCGATTTACTCCTATAGATGCTGCTACTTCAATTAGAGCGTCTACAGGCGAGGCAGACCTGTGTGGGGAATGAGTGATGGATGCAATAACCATCCCTCTGCGTCAACTCCATCACTGTTGATCTTTTCTTTCGCAGGTTTGCCTAATTGCACCTCAATCACTGCGGTCATAGAGCACGTATTCTTCCTATTGCCAAACCAGACACCTACGGCCTCTTATCATCGCCTATAATAACCGAAGCCGCCGTCTTTCTCTGACCCACACCTGACGGAGAACAATAAACAGTCCTTTACCCTGATTAGGTACAAATCGGGGGGTGATGGTGCAGCAAAGCAAATTAGGATTAAAATATGCTCCATAAACCAGACCGTGAACCCAACAACCCACCCACACCCCCTCGCCGTTTCCGCCCCCGCCCCCCCCCCTCCAAATCCCGCTAAACCTGAAAACATGAGGCATAAAAAAAAAAAAAAATCATAAAACAACCAGGACCAATGTGGAGCGGTGGTGACTGCTTTCCACCGGGGCTGTAAATAGGTGCGAGGCCGCTCTGAGCCGCCGAGAAAACACCGCTATTGTGTCGCGCGACGAGGAGCCATTTGCAAGTAGGTTAAACCCGCTCAGCCTGGCGCAGACGCAAATCCCCCCCCCACCCCTCTCTCTCTCTCTCTCTCTCTTCAAAAAATATAAATAATAAAAAAAATTCCAAAACGCGCAAATGTCACCGGTTGATTTTGCGTACCTTTGCTCTCCTGCCCCTCGTCTTGGGTCTCCTCCGCGCTGGGCTCCATGGCCGGCTTTGTCCCATCCATTTTTTGGGGTTTTTTTTTGTAAATAAGTCTCCTTGGTGGCACTTGGTACCTATCTGGATGCTGTATCCTGGTGACTTGGTGCTGCTCGCGCTCTCTCTTTCTCTCTCTCTCTCTCTCTCTCTCTCTCGCGCGCGCCTCGTACACACCCTCTCTCTCTCGTCCCCTCCCTCTCTCTCCCTCCCAGCCTCCCTGTCAAGCTGAGCGCTCTCTTTCTCTATATTACAATCCCGCTTCAAGATGCGAAGGCGCTGTCAGATTGGATTTATTTTGCACATGGAGATTACCCCCCCCACCCCCACCTCCAAAACGATGCCAGATAACGCTTTGGCCGCTACGTCACATGCAATCCCACTTTTTTTTTAATTTATATTCCAATAGGACCTCTCCCTCTCTTATCCATCCACCTAATTTTATTTCATCTCTCACTCTTGAAGGTGAAAGGTGTTTTTTTGTTTATTTCCCATAAGCAGTCAGAAGCTTTAAGCTGTATAAGGACAAAATGTGCAGCAGATGTAAATATGCAAACTCATGAGTACAGGAGCATGCATGAACACACACACACACACACACACACACACACACACACATACACACACATACACACACATACACCGCCCCCACTCCATCTGGTGAGAGAAGGAGGGAGGGAAAGATGAAGGGGGGGGGGGGCAGACAGCAAAAAATAGAAGAAAGAAGATGATCACACTGTGCTAAGAGAGTGTAAGTGGGCGGAAGGAGGGCAGTGGATGAAAAAGAGAATCTCATGGTTTCTACTTTTTCTCTGTGTAGCTATGAAGGTCTGGTGGACGTGACCTCGGCCAGACCGACTGACTTTTACCATGACTTTAATTGATGTGTGTGTGTGTGTGTGTTACTCATACCATAATTCTAGTGAGTACACTTATTACATCTATTACAACCACTGATCTTCACATTAAAGTTGCTTCTAAAACACATTTCCCTTAATAATCCCAGTAGTTTCTAATCCCAACAAAACAGAAGGTGTTCCTCAAATTAATCTGAAAGGTGATTGGCTCTCCTTTCCACCAATCAGAGTCTCTCCACTACTAAATAATCATAAGGCCTGCTTAACTAAAAGTGGGGCTGGGCCAGCCCTTTGTCTCTTGGAGAGGATGCTGATTGGCCGAGGGGCAGAATCCCGCCCGTCCAATGAGAAGCGGGTGAGGTAAAAAAAACAAAAAAAAAACTGACTCCATGAGAAATGTTTAAAAGTGGGTGCGGCTGGAAAACGGGGGTCCAGCTTCACCTCGTTTTCTAATAATAAACAAACAATGATCCGCCATCTGTCCTGAATCCTCCAATCAGGTTTTAATTCAGCCGGCCTGATGCTGACCTGGACGAGGCTTAGCCAACACGTCCGTCCAGGAAAACGACAACCCCTGATGTTTTGATGCTACAGTCAGGTCAGTGAGTCCAACCACAACATATCGAACATTTAGGGGGACGTAAGAGGTGCAAAAGCTCAACGAGTGACGGAAATCGAGGTTCATTTTCCAGGGAAGAGAAGTGGAAGCAGTGATAAAATAATATTTCTTTTCATTTTCAAAAGGAGCCCTCTCTCTCTCTCTCATTTGTTTCCTATTCTCTTTTATTTTCTTTCTCTGTCTGTTGTGCCTTTGAACAAATATCCCATCAGCCATTGCTCTCTCGGGGGTGTGAAGCTGGGACGTTCCTCCTCTGGGTTTTGTTTTACTAAATCGATGAGAGCGATCCATTTCAATACTCTCCTCCTCCTCCGTTTTTTAGCCGACGGTTTTCTCGGTTAACACGATCCGCAGGAAGGGAAGACTTCCTTCACACACACACACACACACACACACACACACATACCAAAACACACACAAACACCGTGAACTCTCAGTTATCAGACTTGAAGGGGCGAATTTCAAGGCCCTATTCCCTCCCCCCGGCATCCCCCATAATCCCTTGCTGGGTCACACAGATTAAGGACTTGTCCAGAAGATGAGAAGATGAGATACAGTCCTCCCTGGTACTCGCCGCTATCAGACACACACACACACACACACACACACACACATGCTGGCATCAAGCATCAAGTATCTAAGTACTCAAGACACTTCTCAGGTATTTGTCCACTGGCCCGTTCACAACCTTCCTGCTCCAACTTGAAGGACTACACCGACCTTTTCGTTTCGGGGTAGTTACTGGGTAGTTAGCACGAGAAGGGATGAACAGACACAGACAAGAGAAACTAAAGAAAGAGGAAGAAAAGATGACACAGTACTGGAGATGCTGTTTGATTGACAGGTCAGATTGACGATGTGTTAATGGCCGGTGGTCAAATTCTACAAAAGCTCATCTGTGTCTTTTCTCGTTTAATACATTGGTTGGCAAAGGAATCTATACTGAAATGTGAGTGTGTGTGTGTGTGTGTGTGTGTGTGTGTGTGTGTGTGTGTGTGTGTGTGTGTGTGTGTGTGCTATGGTCAGTATAGCCCCCATATATAATCCTCACCACCATATGTCTAAGCCTGTATGGAGTGTATTATCCAGAAACAGGAAACGATGGAGCGAGGGTTAGACCGGACAACGGGCAGAGACGGTCCATGTACACAGCTGTGCAGAGTGATCGCTATGTGGTGTGTGTGTGTGTGTGTGTAAATGTGAACCCCCCCCCCACTGATTTTCCTGAGTCAGATCCCATAACTTTTCTCAGCCAATCACATCGCTTCAGAAAGAGCCCAGTTCAGTGGTGGAAACTCTCTCTCGCCCATTAAGGGGAGAGCCGCGGACGCCTGTCCAACGCCTGTCCTCCCTCGTTACAGCGAAACCGGAGCCAAAACGGGGTCGTCCCACAGCAACGAGGACATCGCGGCGCTCTCTCTCTCAGATGTGGAGTTAATGGGAGAGAAGAAGAAGAAGAAGAAGAAGAAGGAGGAGGAGGAGGAGGAAGAGGAAGAGGAAGAAGAAGAAGAAAACAAAAGAATAAATTGGATTCTCCGGCAAACTGTGAAGAAATGACTTTTTTTACAACGTGCTCAACGCCTGAGACTCTCTCGGAGGCTGAGCTCAAAGTACAGCCATTGACCTCTGAAGTTGACCCCTGACCCCACCCCGACCTCTGGTGTGTCCCATGCTTGGTGTCTTGGTGTCTGTCTCTGTCTCGCACGGGGTCGTAGGTCACCCGGAGTGAGAGTCATCGCACTTTGGGACGCACTTTGGGACGCACTTTGGGACGCACTTTGGGACGCACTTTGGGACGCACTTTGGGACAAGAGGCCTCTTGGGGGGGGGCGGGGCATAACACAGGAAGGGACCGGGTCAAAAGTGGCAAAAAGGAGCAATCGCTAACGAGCGGTGATGTAATGCTCCTCGTACACGTTAAGCTCCTCCCCCCCCATCTCTGCCGGTAGCGTTTTGCGCAGGAGGAAGCGGCGTCCTATCTGATCCACGCGGCTCTTCTGACTCCATTAGTAAAATAGAGGTGTTTTATCAGTCATGCTGGAAACGGGCCATCACTTTGGCAAACACACACACACACACACACACACACACACACACACACACACACAGTCTCGGCGACGGCATTATGAGCCTCCCGCTGATGCTTTAGTCTAATCCTTGTCATTTTAATGGGCTTCTGGCTTCTTCTAACAGGGAAACTTGGCGGAGAGCAAGACTCTTGTGCTGCACCTTGCATTGTCTCTGTCACCTCAAATGATTCCCCCTAAACTCGCTACAGTCTATCAGAGTGTGTGTGTGTGTGTGTGTGTGTGTGTGTATGTGTCTCCAGATCCGGGCCCTTAATCTGTAGTGGTGATGACCCAGTTTCGTCCCCACCCCGCCCTCAGCCGTCGGTCACCACGGAGACGCCTCCCTCTCTCATCCGCCGATCAGAACCGAGGGGATGCTGACTGGGATTAATCCGGTCCTCGAACGCACACGCACACGCACACGCACACACGCACACACACACACACACACACACAGTTTTATTTCACAATTCTTGATTCAGGTCACTCCCATTGAGATGAAGTCATGGCTTCCTAGCGATGCCGTCACATGCAACACTAAATGGGAAGCCATTTGTTTATCAGCTTAAAGGGAGGTATGGACTCTCTCTCTCTCTCTCTCTCTCTCCCCCCACAGTCTAAAGACACATGGACAACTTCATGTAAACTCATGCAAATCAGTCTCATCGTATCTTGACATCACCGTCACCTGAAACGCCCGCGACACCTGCTTCCGCCCAAACTTTGCATGTGATTGCAAACCTCCATGTGTGGTTTCACAGACCTTTTGACAAGACGAGGAAGGACACACACGCACGCACACACACACACACACACACACACACACACACACACACACACACACACACACACACACACACACACACACACACGCACGCACGCCAAATGATTATGCCTGACTGCATCCGCCCCAACTGGAAGTAGGTAAAGAGATCAAATCAAAGTGCGAGTGCATCTCTCAGATCTCCTTATTTACAATATCTGACTCCTGTCCCTACGCATGGCTTAACCTAGCCCTGGCCCACACACACACACACACACACACACACACACACACACACACACACACACAGAGCCCCCCCCTCCCCACGCATCACCCAGCGATTTATCCGAGCCACTAATCCCACTGGCCCAGATACACATGATGTTACATTGTCATCGTCATCCCAATGACTGCATCTGCACCCCAAACACACACACACACACACACACACACACACACACACACACACACACACCTCATATTGCCTACATCACATGACCTCAGCCAATCATGTGACTCAGGTGTCCCCGCCCCCGTCCTGCACCTGTGACCTGCTGTACTGTACTGAACTACACGTCACGTCATGACTCATTGTGTGGAGAAAATGCCACCATCATCATCATCGTCGTCATCATCTTCATCGCCACCATTGCAGAGGCAGCAGAGTGACGGGCAGAAGAGAACGGCATTCCCTTTGCTGTTCGCGGGTCGTCTACTTTCTGCGGGGCCGCGTGACTGTTCACGAGCAGACGGGGTGGAGACGACGCCTTGAGCTTTGCGCATCGCCGCGTCACCATGGCAACAGGTTCCTCTCTCCCGAACGGCCGATTCCGACACATCAGTGCACAACATGCTCCGGACGGTAACCGCAGCCGTGACAGAAACACATTATTTGCCTCTGTAGTGGAAAGGTGGAGGTTGAGGGGGGTGTTGGAGTGTATAGAGGGAATGCATGTTGGAGGAATTGTGGGATTTGTAGTGTTTTATGTCTCAGGCTATGTCAATGGCTGTTCTGACTGTTGCATCTGCACAGACACACTGTACTGACACTGTAGAACAGGTTGCATCTGTTGCAGCATGAAACACCTGATCCAGACAACACCAACATGTCACAATTCTCTTGTGTCTGTAATAACAATCACAATAACCTTTATTTATAAAGCACTTTTCAAAATACAAAGTGCTTTTAAAAAAGGGTCAAAATGATCTTTCTGTACATATTTCATTGATTTGTTCAATTTTTCAATATTTTCTGTAAAATAATTATTAATTTAAAGACTGTAATGAATAACAGAGTTTCCCCAGCATTCATCAGTCTGGGTTTCAGAGCGTTTTAGTATCTTTTTTTACCCCTGACAAGAATAAAATACTCGGAAACAGTGGATACTTGTACATTTTCGGCATAAAAAAAGGTCAAATTTTAGCACAAAATATTGGCTATTGGCAGCTTCAATAAAATATAAATATTGGCATCACTAGACAGACATATCAGCCAAACCCTTATTTATATAAATGAACTATTACACATAAACTCAAAAGAAAATAGTAAAAAATAATACAAATGGCTTGTATCTAAGTTTCACATACAGACAAGAAGAGAAGAGGAGCAAAAAGCAAATCCACAAGAGAGGAAAGAAGAGAAATGGAAAGAATAATGATGAGGAGTGGAGGGATGATGAGAGCAGCAGATGCGATGTGCAGATGAAAGATGGGCCGATGATGGTGGCGATGATGAGACGAGAGAAGCACTCCGGGGGAACGACGGGCAAACAGAGGAGCTTGAAATAAGAGAGGAGTTTTTACGACGGCTTCCTGGAGAAAAAAATGGCTCAGTTTCTCCTGGCAGTAAATCATGTCACTTGGCTACATCCTGTCTGTTCTCGACTTCTCACCGGCCTGAAGCAATAAACAGCCTTCCTGCCTTATTGGAAACAGATGTTATGAATGGGAGAGCGAGAGAGAGATGGAGGAGGAGGATGGAGGGAAGCAAAGGTAAAGCAATGGATAGACGGAGGGGAACAGAAAAACTGCTCTCAGGTCAGTCTCCAGGAAGAGAGTCGCTATGCTGAAGTCAGGAGTTTTCACTTTGGAGATCAAGACTGAGCCGGACTGATCTGCAATTACACAAAATGAAAAAATGTCCTGTTTTTTTTTTTTTTCAGTGAGTTTTTCCCAGCATCCTTACCTGGAGAAGAAATGACCACCTCACAAAATGAATGAATGAATGAAAGTAAAGCATATATAAGTTATCAGCCATCCTAAACCCTTTGCTTCCAAAATAAGAGTTTTGGGGTGTTTTATTTTTGAAATGTTGACTGAATGCCAGATAGTGAACACAGCTGACCACTGTTGCCCACTGATCTGCAGTCAGTCAGGCAATCTCTCTGCAAACATCTAAAGGTGCAATCCCACTGAAATTGACTTTTAGGAAGTAGTTATTCTGCAATACTGGACATTTTCCTGAAATATCCCCAATGACTGATCGTAAAAAATGTATTTCAAACCCTCAAGGAGATTTTGTGACCGAGTTTTCCTTTAGGGTGAAAAGTCATATAACATATAACAGTCATATAACAAGAAGAATAAAAGCTTGCCGACGGTTCAGGGAATCGTCTGCAGAATAACAACCATCAGTCCATTTTGTCAAGCAACTCGCTGCTGTGCCTCGTCTTTAAGAGCATTAAATCCTTAAGAGTGCACACACACACACACACACACACACACACACACACACACACACACACACAATGAATAAGCTACACATGGCATGTCCTTAGGCACAGTGGGGTTGATTCATGAAGAGAAAACAGCGCACGCACACACACACACACACACAAAGAAGACACACATGCACTAGCACACAGCTGGACAACCTCAGGGGCTGTGTGCAGGGCTGCATGGCATCAATCGACATTGAAAAAAAGCAATACACAGAAATATCACCGCACACTTAAAGACGCATTAACCTGTGACTCCGATAGATCTGTGTCATGTCTCAAGTGAGGAAAACTGACAAAAAGATGAGAGTAATTCAGAGAGAAACTGTGAAGGTCTTGCAGGAGGCTGGAGGAACCCAGATGACCCCACAACCCGCCCGCTTGGAGGATTTAAACTGATTATCCCACCACTGAACAAGATGTACATATCACACACACACACACACACGAGCAGCAAAACACACACAACTCGTCCAAACTGAGGCAGACAAATCTAAAAGTGACATTAAAGTAACAAAAGTCTGGAAAAGTTGATTCACCTACCCATGCTTGAAACAGCCGTGGAAACTGGCACTGAGGCGCTGTCACCAAATGGGACGTCCCATTGTGGAGTGGGGGAAAGAAAAGGGGGGGAGGGCTGTGATGTCACAGCCGGGGGGGGGGGGGGGGGTAGATTCTTAGCAGACTTGATCAATGGAGTTTATGTTACATTTCAATGAATGGATTTTTTTTCTCAAGGTACCTTGAAAAAACCTGTTTGCATTTATAAAGTGTAAATAACAAACAGGAAGTGTCCAGGCTGTTGGAATGTATTGGAATGTATGTGATGTGTTACATGTATACAAACATTTTCTTTTTCCTATACGTGATTTTATACAATGACTATGAATGTCTGATTGTTTGTAAAATGTTGTGGTTGACTAAAAACAACTTTATCAGATTAATCAATCAACACACACACACACACAGATCAGCCACAACATTAAAACCACTGACAGGTGAAGTGAATAACATTGATGATCTCGTTACAGTGGCACCTGTCAAGAGGATATATTGGGAAGGTCTTGAAGTCGACGTGTTGGAAGCAGGAAGCGAGCGTAAGGATCCTTCTACAAAGGTCACAAATGTTGCACTCAAATATCTATATAACGGTTAAAAACAGATCGTTCTATAACCACAATCATGTTGACAGAGTAGGTGTAATGTTTTTCAAATGATGGATGTCTGGTGGATATGAAATGTCACATTTTCTTTTTGTAGAAATCCATCAGAGAAGAGGAAGAGATGCTAATTTCTCCACCGCCAGGAGCCAAGATAGACCAGAATGCAATGCAGCCACAAGACGTGTTGGGGTTTTGAGCAATGCGTGTTGCAATCTGGGAGATGTAGGAAATCACTTAACAGGAGTAGCAGTAGTTGAGGGAAAGTGGGTAAGGCAAAAACCCTTCATCACTAAATGACTCCTTGGATGAATCGATCACAGACTGATGATGCAAACAGTGTGAGAGGATCTGAGAGGATCTTTCCTTTAAAGCAGAACAAGTCTCGACAGCCATGTCAGAGTGAACTAACCGGATCTCTGCTTTAGTCCTTGATATGCTTTGTAAACCAATTTTAGCGTGATATTTATTTGGAGATACACCGCTCTCCAAATAAATATTACCGCACTACGGACACTTTGAACACAACCTTGTGCCGGTGTGGGACACGTGTGATACTCACGAGGGTTCAACTGATCTGGGCTTATGAAGGCTGATGACAGTAGTTTTGTGTTTAAACTCCCAATAGCTGATATTGTGCCGATCTTCAACATCTTTATTTGACCATCAAGCCAAACATTTCAATGATTCAAGCTTTTCCTCTAGTATTTTATTCTTGTCAGGGAGGAAAAGCCTCTGAAGCATTTTGACCATGGGACACTACAACTCTCCATTGAAACTAAAGCAATTATTGAGTTGGGTTAGCAGCTCTCAAAATGTGCAATGAAAATGTAAAAATGTTGCTGTGGTCAAGGAGGAACCTCCATCATATCTGACTGATACTGATATCTGAAACTGACAAGCAGGTATCTGATATTAATAAAAGGCCGATATCAGCCCAATATATGGGTCTGACTCCAATACATCTAAACCCCAAATGTGTTGCTATCGTCATATCTTGTTAACGAGGCTTAGTCAAAACCCAGGCTCGGATTAGACTGAGAGGAAACTGACACAGCAGCTTTCATCCAATTATAGAAAACTTTATTAGACATATTAACAGCATTTTAATAAAAAAACAACAACTGCTCCATCTAAAAACAGACGAGGTGAACACCGAGAGGCACAGCGAGCTGCAGAGATAAAACAGAATAGTCAACATCCCTCATGGAAAACCACACGGGCGGCTTTGAACCCGGCCAAATGTCAGAATCAGGAAGGTTCAGTACAGAGCGCCTCGTTCGTCTTGTAGATTTAACAGAAGCAGCCAAGCAGGAACGCTTCTAAATTTGAACAGAGAGAGAGAGAGGGGGTGGGTGGGTGGGGGTACACTGGTGTTGTGGTTAAACTAACTTGACAGGCACAAGAGGAGCTACCGCAGCATGAAACATCGTCAACCTAGAAGACAAACAAAAATAGATCAGGGGGGGGAATCATACAGGCGCACGTTCTCTGAATCCATTTACATCACCTGCAGGGGCATTTCTACTGTACGTCTGACCCCCGGGTGACACAAATGACTCATTTTGTGCTTCCTGTTGCATTTTTTGACATGAAATTAAAAAGGAAAGATCCTCCCTCGGGTCGTCTCACCCCGTTACGTATCATCAATCTGTGATGAATAGTTCTCATTTACCCACAGCGCGTGCCTGAGCATTTCAGCGGTGCGTTGTTACGTGTAGGTGGAGAGAAATGGCGATAGTGGGAGCAACCCCTGGCTGCATTGCATTCTGGTCTATTGAGGCTACTGTCAAGAGGACAAATTGATACCGCTGCCTCTTCTACGATGAATATTTCTTGGATATAGGGCAGTGCTGCGCGCTAACCTTGAAAGGTGGTGAATTAAAAAAAGAATTCATGTGCAAGTGTAACCCACATCAGATCCAAGGTTATAGTATCTAAAAATAAGTGTTCATCTGGAGCAGTAGCTGAGGCAGGTCACCAACGGCCTGGTATTTCCCAGGCGGCCAACAGTTAAATTACTTCTAACCCTCAACTAAGATCAGCAGAGTTGATCGTCAAAATCCATTCGATGACAAGTCTGGCGGTTTGCGGTCTTCGTGCGGGGGTTACAGTTTCAGCGGGATAACAGGCCAGTACTTGGGCTGCTTGCGGTCACAGTTCCTGTCAAAAGTGAGCTGCATGGCCGCCTCCATGGCCTGGATCTTGGCCGCGTCCTCGCCGTACAGCTTCTTCATCTCAGCCCCGCGTCTCTCGCCGGGCCGCTCAGAGGGCGGCGCCAGGCTGCTCCGCCAGGAAACCCGGTGCAGATCCCGGTCAGCCGGCATGTAGCTGCCGTGCTCCTCCTCCTCCATCTGCTGCTGCTTCTCTGCAAGAGGAAGGGAAACGGGGCAATACACTCACATTTTGTTTCCTCGCCCTTTCTTGAGACAGTTGAGCCTGGCTACAAGACCATCTCTCCGACCACTAGGCCACCGTACCCCACCCACTTACTCAGCTCTTCTCTGTGCTTCTCCGTCTGGGCGAAGTACTGGCGCAGCTCCTCAGTGATCTCCATGTTGCTGACATCACACTCGATCTCGCTGTCCGAGCCGCTCTCTTCGTCTTCGCTGTCCACCCCCCCGGCAGGGACCCTCCTCGCCGACCTGCGTTTACTCCCTCCAGTGCGCCAGTCGGCGTAGCGCCGGGGGCTGCTGGGATACTGGTGGGGGCCGTAGGCTGCCTCCAAGGCCTTTCGGTAGGCATGCCTGTGTCTCTGGTGCCAGGCCATGGCCTGCTGGTAGTGCTGCCAGTAGCGCCTGTACACGGGGTTGGCAAACCAGGAAGCCACGTTGCCAGACTCCTCCTGCCAATGAGAGGGTTAAAATCAGTGCACGACTTTGCAGAACTTAAAAGCTACACTAGGCAGCTTGTCATGTCGGTGGCAGCGAGGGGCAGCTGTGAACTTAAATACCAAGAAATCATGTAAGGCGACGTCGGTAAACTGCACACAGCACGCTCATGTTTACCGACCCGGCCGGTCTGTGATGAATGAGAGAGGAAAAAGATCTAACATTGGTGAGTCCAGCTTTCTCTGGACGAAGAGTTTGCTGCTGTTTAGCAGACAGCTTTGTATTTTATTCTTAGGCATCAGTTTATCACTTCCTGTCGGTACATACCCAATACCAGAATTTAATTTGGACAAATAAAAAGGCAAATCTACAATGTCTCGACTGAGGGGATGGTTCTCTATTACAGCCCCACTATGTTACTCTTGCCTAGTGTAGCTTTAATGTTCAGTTAGCAATCACCAAGCTCATCCATTGAAGCAGAGATAGTTTTGTGGATGAGGCTTTGGGACATCGCCTCCTCATTTGCCTTACCATGATGGGAGATGCTCGCAGCTCGGTGGATTTCTCAGCAATCTCTTTCGCCTTCAAAGCGTGGACAGGAGTCAGGAGGCTACAACCAAACTAGCACAAACAAACAACAACATGCAGTGTATTAGATATTATTTGCCTTTATTGGGTGAAGAAAACCTGAAAAACTCCACATCAGGGCATCTGTCTAGCAGTTAACTTTAAGGGGTGGACTGAGGGTTCAGGAGGAATGAGAGCTAACTGTTAACGGTTATATGCTGACATCTTGAAAACAAAAATGGTGGCGCACTGGATATCAAACTCTTTACTAAATATTAAAATAAACAAGCCTGCGACTGAATGGCCACAATAATTACATTTATTTATATGTTAAATGCCTCTCTGAGAATGGTTTACCTTCCTGCAGTCGTCTTGCTATGCAGCTCCACTGCATGCTAGCTTGAAACAAATTTCCCAGCAGCCTTTGAGAAAGAGAAAAATGTGTGTCTATTTGGCGCCACCTAGTGGACGGCGTGTGAGCACACTAACACTGGTAGAATCTCACACGGTGCACCTGTAAACTAAAATATTGTTTGAAATGTGACATTTAGCTTATGTTGAACGGTATGTAACTTATGTGGAAGCGCAGAGTCTTCTGTCGGCATTTTGTCGGCAAAAACTACAACAGCCAAATGCCTTGGTGATGTTTAACCAAGTTGTAGTCCTACACTTCACACGTTGCTTTTACTCTCTGTTAACTTTTTTATCTTGTCATGCTTTATCCTTCTTTTACTTGTTTTAATGTATTTTATGAGTGCAACATTTACTTTATTGTCATTGCTAAAGACATTTTGTAAACTGATTCTAAAACGTTGCATACACATATTTTAATATTACGTTCTATGTCAAGTTAGCCAGAATAAAAATAGATTTTCCGGTCAAACATTTCAATGTAAAACCTTTATTGACAAACATAATACTACATAACGTTTAGCAACCTTTTTATTGTCTAATTCTAAAGCATTTTGTATACAGCTATAGTATTAGAGTCTAGAATGTTTAGAGTACAGCTAGAGTATTTTGATAGCATTTTGGTCTGTACACCCCAATAGCAAAATATTCGATTTTTTTTTATTTTGAAGGTAATATCGCTTATTTCCGGTTTTGTTCTTTCTATGTCTGCTAGCTTCTCCCAGCCGTTTATCCACTAACCATGGCGGCGGATGGCTCAGCTGAATCACAGGAGGTAAACTACAGTCAGAAGTTTTTGTCATTTTGTCTTGACTGTTTCGCTAGTTTCGGTTTATTAACAGCAGCTCAACACAGTGTTGTTTTCACAGAGTATTCAAAGGAAAATTGAAGAAATACGGGAGAGATTCCGCTCTGAATATGTACAAGGTAGGACGCTGGTAGATAAGCTAATCAATTAATTACAAATAGTCTGTGTGACAAATAAATGTGACAAAATAATTATATTTGCTCATGTTGATGACGTTCATTTGAAGTATAGTAAGGCTACTAAACATACATATTATTCCTCTGCGCTGTTGACAACATAAATGCAAGTTTGGTCACTCAAACTGTATTTCAAAATAATTCATGTAGATGTAAAAATGCATTTTTGGTATTTTTTTGTTTTGTTTTTAAACATATCTCTGAAATATGCAGGCATGTGAAATGTATTTTGTTATGAAATGTTATTTCCCTCATGAAGTCAGGTTAGGAAAACAAATCTGTAACTATTTCAATAGTCATACTGTTTTGTTTTCCAAATGCAAGTTCAGTTCAAGTTCATCTGAGTCATGGAAGGAAACAGTGTTCGCTGTGTGCTAGACCACTTACTGGTGAAACAAAGAACAACAACCACACCAACTGAATCCTGCATCTGCCTTTCTCCAGAGCCCACAGACAAATATGAGAGCAGTGATGTGGAGAGGTTGTGGAGGGATGATGGTTTGGTGGAGAGCTACCTGGAGTCGAGGCACTACATCCTGGAAGATGCTATGAAAATGATCGATGAGAGCCTTCAGTGGAGAAAAGAACTCAATGTGAATGGTAGGCAAGGATGGAAGGATGTGTTTAGTAAAGATCGTTCATCCCGTCCTCCGCTAAACAAACTCTGCTCTGGAGCCGTTTCCTCCTTTAGCTAAAAACGGTGACACTGAAATGTCAACCAGGTCATCTACAATGAAAGCAACTGTACATGAAAATAGAGAACTCGCTGTTTGTTGAAGGCAGATAGTCCACATGATCTCACACACACTCACACACACACACTGACCTTTTTGTTGTCTTTAAGTGCCACAGCTTAGCATTACTTTGCATTGGCACCCACATTTTTGTATTGTTTATTTTTCTAACAATTGTCTCCTCTTCCAGAAATCAATGAAAGCTGTGTACACAAATCGTTCCTGGAGTCCGGTATGCACTATCTACACGGCTACGACAAGCAAGGCAACAAGTTGTGTAGGTTGCACTTTCACTTGTTGCTTGACCTTTGGGATCTATTTCTCTGTCTAGACTTGGCTTCGTCTGCACCACCCCAAAGTCATATTTGGGGTTTTGTCGCCTCTGAATTTGACCAATGTGGGTTTTTCAAGGCCAATACAGATACCGATATTTTTATACTGAACTTGCCAATAGCTGATATTTTGACTGTTTTTATGCAGGAAAATTACAAGTATTCGGTATTTTGCTCAGAATTGTATTTTTGTCAGTCTGAAACAGCATTTAGACTCTCATCATCACACTAAAACTCTGTTAAAATACAGAATAATCAAATTATTTCAGGGGTAGCAGCTCTTTAAGGCACCCACCCCTCCTATTTGATGGTAGGATGGTAGAGGATGGTTAAACAAAGAATACCTTTACAAAAAAACATATATAATATACAAATAAAATAAAATGTCATTGCAGGTTTTCGGTATTTCAGGTATTGGAAGTGGACAACATGGCTAATATTCAATATTTACTAAAAGGCCGATATCAGCCCAGTGCCTTGCTAGTGCCTTACTCTCCCCATCGAGCCACTTGTTGTAAGTAAGTAGTATTTGTGTTTTATCTTCAGTCTGGTTTAAGGTGAAGTTATCTGTGAGGGATGTGCGGCTGCTGCAGGAGAAGAAGAAATACGTGGCCTTCTGGCTGGAGCGTTTCATCAGGAGGGAACCGGGGGCGCTCCTCACCGTGGTCTTTGACATGTCTGAATCTGGTCTGAGTAATGTGGTAAGATATCTCTCTCTTTTTGTTCTTTCTTCTTTTTGATGATTCTGTCTTTAATCAAACTGAAGTCACACTTCTTCTTTTTTTTGCTTGCGTGTGCATCTGTAAACTCAGTGAATATCAGTTTTGTGTGTCTGCCACTGTGTTTGTTCACTACATTCCCAGGATGTACACTGATTGTAGCCCAGGAGTGAATTTCAAATTAAAAGCCTAGGACTCCACAGACTATGAGAACAGCTGTAGGGTATAGAGGCCGGCCGGCAGACGTGTATTTAGCGAGGTGTTTTTTTTCTGTGTGCATGGGAAGGAAGTACGGGCTTGGGGGGTAATTCATCATCTTTCATCAGTTGTCTCCAGGCGTGGGGCGCTACTTCATGCTGGCTGATCTTCACTGAGGCTGTGTGTGTTAGGCAGATTGGAGTTTTAGTTCTACAAGCATTTCTCGGAGGCAGAGGTAATCTCATTGGTTGAGTTAAACCTCGGTGGGAGGAGCCAAAGAACCACAGTTTTGTTACCTGGAGGTAGAAACGGTCTCTGTCCCTGTTTGTACGGCAGCGGATGCTCTGATAACTGACGGCAGCAGTGTGAAAAGTTGATGATTGGGGTGGGAGGGGTCTTTTAGGATGCTCTGGGCTATAGATGTCCTTCACAGGCTGGTAGTTCACTACCTGTGATGCTCTGTGCGGTTTTAACCACCCGCTGTAGAGCCTGGCGGTCCTGACCAAGGACCAAGGAAATGTGTACCTGTAAAGGCTCGAGAGAATATGATTTTGTTCATATGGAGCTAACTAGCAATAGCTAAGGGCTTCCTTCATTGGCCAGAACAACCTTGGCTCCGCCCATTGAGGTTTAACTCAACCAATGAGATTATTTCTGCCTCGGAGAAATGTGTGTAGAACAGAACATCCTGCATGTGCATGTATTTGCGAACTTGCTGTCCTTTTTAACCGCCAGTGTTTATCCTCCCTTTCTATTTCACTTCCTCTATGCATCTTAACATTCCTATCAATAACAAACAGAATCAGCTGATGTAGTGGGGACCCATGTGATATGCACATGCGAGGGTCAGAGGTTAAGTCCATAGAGCCATGGGAGCCAGTCAACAAGGCCTTTGGAGGAGAGTTGATTTATCTTGGGTTCATGAAGTAGACATTTGGATTTCTTTGAATTTAGACCTAACTTTGTGCCTAGTTGTTATTTTTCTCACCTTATCTAGTTCTTGTCTTTTCTATTGTTAAGTGCCTTGGGTACCATGGAAGGCTCTTAATTGAAAGTTATTATTATGAGTGTCTTCTCTCCCTTGCAGGACATGGATTTTGTGAAGTATATCATCAATTGCTTCCAAGTGTACTACCCCGGATTAATGTGTAGGTATCAGCTTTAAGGTGCTCACAAAATCCACAGGTGCTGTATTTCACACAATCCAGTTCAGGGTGGATAATAATATATTGCATTGTGAACACAAACCTGAGCTCCATTTCTTGTTCACACCTTGATTGATCTGCAAGGCATACCAAGAAGTTGATTGTTGTCTTGTTTTGTTTTCAGCTCAAATGATAGTATATGAAATGCCGTGGATCATGAATGGTAAGTCACGCGGTGGCCCGGCCGAATATGATGATGACCATGTGTAATATCTGTAATATCTACCGTTTAGTTTCAGCCGAGTAATCTGATTGGTCAAAGATGTTACTGGTTGCCATGGCAACGTCTTTTCTGCTGTTTTTATTCGTATGCATATGCATATGCGTATATCTCTTGGACGAAAAACGTTTCAGACAGGACACACGCATTGTGTCGGTTTCACCTCGTACTTGTTGCAGCACCATCATAATCCCAGGGGGAAAAACGGCACTTTTGGGTGTTTTTGTCGCTGTGTTTTTCAGCTTTATTGCTCATTCTCTGTCTCTGCTGTGTGCACTGCAGCGGCTTGGAAGATAGTGAAGACCTGGCTGGGCCCAGACGCCATCAGCAAGCTGAGGTTTGTCTCCAAGAGTGACGTCCAGACCTACATTGACCCAGAGCATCTCCCCTTTCACATGGGAGGAACTGTACGTACACACACAAACACATGGATGATGAATGAATGAAAACTACTTTCAGAGATGTGTTGCTTTAGTGTGTGCCTCCTGCCTATGACATGACATGACATGACATGACATGACATCATACACTGAAATGCAACACAAAAGTTAATTCAATCTTGCGTACAGGGTTTCTGCAGGTTTCAGATGTTGTTTATTGATACCTGGAATTGATTTTAAGACCAGTTCAAAAACCAAAATAAAGAAAGCTGGACAATTTCTCATTGAACAAAGCTATTGAAAGTTCCGAAACTATAAATGGGCTCTAGAAAAAGAAGGATAACAGGAAATTAATTGTTAAGTGACATGATGTTCAAGTTAATACAACGTGATAAAACATGTGGACATACAAAAACTGTCATTGCATGGTGAAATAATTAACGTTTGACATTTTATTTTGAAGGCCTTAAATTGAGCTCACTCATTTTAAGAGGTTTTCAGTCTTTTTAAGGACCCGTGGATGCAAGCACTACTTCTTTACCAGAAGCTTTTATGTTTGTCATGATGCTACTTTGTTGGCCAAGTCTCCCTAGAAAAGCAGATGTTTAATCCCAGTAGGTCTACCTGGATAAATACAAGTCATATCATTGTTTCCCCAACTACTCCCTCTGCTGGTAGGCCATATGTATAATGTTTAATGATATAATGATTCTCCTAGTGCAGGCCTGGCCAACCCGTGGCTCCCGAGCCGCATGCGGCTCTTTGCCTGGTTTCATGCGGCTCTTACGTTCATATCGAAGTTTGTGTTTGTGTTTTTTTTTTTATGTGTATGCGTGTTCGCTTCGCTTGAGTTCAATACGGTATTTTCATCTCACGCACATGCATCCACACAAATTTTCGGGAGGGAAAACCTTATTGTTGAGTAAACAATTTGTGTCAAGTTCGCTCTCAAAATGGCAGGGAAAAAATGCACAGCAAAACGAAAATATGAAGATGAACACAGGACGTTTTTAACAGAGTGGGAGAGTTTATATTTTTTTGTTGAACGTAATGGCAAGCCATTCTGCCTTATATGTCAGGCGTCATTAGCGCATTTCAAGGCTTCAAATCTTCAGCGCCACTTCAGCTCACTCCATGCTAACATCGACCAGGAATTTCCAAAAGGGACTGAACTTCGCAAGCACAAGTTGGTCACTTTGAAAAGTCAGGCAGAAAAGCAGATACAATTGTTCCAAAAATTTACGAAGCACTCAGAGACCGTAACGCTTGCATCGTATCAACTGGCTTGGAACATTGCACGGGCTAAAAAGCCATACAATGAAGGGGAGTTCGTTAAAAAATGCCTCAGTGACGTTGTTGAAATCTTGTCTCCTGAAAACGACAAACTAAAACGAATGGTATCAGACGTCCAACTGTCCCGCCACACTGTTGAACACAGAATATCGGACATTAACACGGCTATTGAATCACAGTTGCACTCTGACCTTCAAGCATGTGAGTATTTTAGTGTCGCATTGGATGAGTCTTGTGACATACAAGACAAGCCTCAGTTGGCAATATTTGCACGGTCTGTGTCAAACGATTGTGTGATCAAAGAAGAACTCCTTGATATTGTGCCATTAAAAGACAGAACCCGTGGCATAGATGTGAAAGAAACAATGATGGCTGCATTTGCGAAAGCAAATCTGCCCATACCGAAACTAACTGCAATAGCCACGGATGGAGCGCCAGCCATGATCGGATCTGTGAACGGGCTTGTGGGGCTGTGCAAAGCTGACCAAACATTTCCCGAGTTTTGGAATTTCCACTGCATCATCCACAGGGAGCAACTCGTGTCTAAATCATTGAATTTAGACAACGTCATGAAGCCTGTGATGGAAATCGTCAACTACATCCGCACACATGCGCTTAACCACAGGCAATTCAAGAATCTCATCGCTGAGCTGGACCAAGGGCTTCCAGGTGACCTGCCGCTGCACTGCACTGTGAGGTGGCTGTCAAAAGGCAAGGTACTCTCTCGCTTCTTTGGGCTTTTGGATGCCGTGAAACTGTTCATGGAAGAGAAGGACAAGGACTATCCCGAGCTCTCGGACCTCAAGTGGATTATGGATCTGGCCTTTTTGGTCGACATGCTGTGTCACTTGGACAGACTGAACCTGACCCTGCAGGGTAAGTTACAAATGCTGCCTGACCTGGTGCAAAGTGTGTTTGCGTTTGTCAACAAACTGAAGCTGTTCAAGACGCATATTCAAAAGGGAGATTTAACGCATTTTCCCACTCTGCTAAAAGCCAGCGGGCAAGTCACCAGCGCCGCCCTGAATAAGCAAACAGCCAGATATGCAACACTGGTTGAAAACCTGCAAGAAAGCTTTGTGACCCGGTTCCGTGATCTACAACTGAAAAGGCCACAGATTACGTTCCTCGTCAACCCATTTAATGCGGAGACTGTTTGAAAGCCCCGCTAGTCACAGATGAGGCTGCGGCTGAGTTGGAGATGATCGATCTTTGTGAGGAGGACCAACTGAAACCTGCTTTAAGGGAAGGGACCATTGAGTTCTGGAAAAGTGTGCCAATAGAAAAATACCCCAATGTCAAACGGGCTGCGCTTAAGATACTGTCAATGTTTGGGTCAACATAAGTCTGCGAGTCTGTGTTTTCTACCCTGAAACACGTGAAATCAAAGCATCGATCTGTTCTGACTGACACACGTGAAAGAATTGCTTCGAGTGGCAACAACAGAATACAAGCCAGATTTGAATAGGATTGTTCAAGGCAAGGAATGCCAGAAGTCCCACTAAGCAACATGCATAGTAAGAGAAAAACGCTATTGTAAATTATTATATTTTTGTTTGTGGACTTGGTTGAACTGAGAGTTTATGTGTGTGAGACCGTGCACACAATGTTCATTGTTGAAAATGACTGGCCTGTGGTCTTGTAGGAAGTGGTCTTGTAGGTACTGTAGGAGTCAATTTCTGTCATTATCATGTTGGTGTGTGACATTTACAGTAAATCTGGCTGAGCAGAGGTCTGTGTGTGTGTGTGTGTGTGTGTGTGTGTGTGTGTGTGTGTGTGTGAGAGTGTGAGTGTGAGTGTGAGTGTGAGTGTGAGTGTGAGTGTGAGAGTGTGTGAGTGTGTGAGTGTGTGAGTGTGAGAGAGAGAGGAAGGGATGGGAGGATGTTCATGTGTGCCCATGTGTATGATGTGGCTCTTTGCAGTAACACAGTAAAAAATGTGGCTCTTAGTCTCTGACTGGTTGGCCACCCCTGTCCTAGTGTGTATAAAGCCGCAGCACCCAGGCCAGCGACTGTGTGCATGCTCATAATAATAGAGAATTGCAAGGTAAAGCAATTGGAGCTGTTGTTCTTCTTGTTTTGTTTTCTTGTGCAAGTAGAGGTGGAAGTTGAAGGTGTGAGAGAGGTGTGAAGAGCTGAGTTCACAACACAAAACTAACCTCATAACCGATCGACTTTTCAGCTTGTCTACAGTTTATTGTATGTACTTACACTATCACTTCTTTCCCACTGCTAGAAACCGGCTGCATGCCTTACAGAAGAGGACGGTGCCGTTTTCCCCTCTCTGTCCCCAACCAGTCCATCTTTCTTTTCTTTTTTTTTACCATATTTATTGTGTCAATTTGTTTTGACGCAGTGGTTAGTGTTTGTCTGAATTTTCTCCCAACATTTTCTACTGCTTCAGGCTGTGTACTCGGTTGTTTTCTAAACAAAAAACGCTAAATTTTTCTCACCCAGAAGCCAGTGGAAGTAAACACAAATCTCCTATGGTGGCCCACAGTGGACAGTAGTCGCATTCACATGTGAATATTTGACAACTAATTTTCAGGGGCCATTTTTTTGCCCCCTCATTTTAACCTCACAGGTATTTTATCGAGTGTCAAAGGCATTTTTGCCCCTGAGCCCCTGTTCATTTCTGACCCTGCTGTGTACCTGTGTCGCCACTGCACCTTTGCCACCGAGACCAATTCCAATACATTTATTATACATGATAATTGATTCTGATCATTTTTCTCCAGGACGGCTTCAGTTACAGCTACCCCCCTCTGCCTGACGATGACTTCCTGTCACCCATGTCAGAGTCGCCCAGCCATGAGGACGAGGCAGAGCTGAAGGATGGAGATCTGGAGGGCAGAGAGGGCTCTGAACCAGCGCTGAGACCGAGAAAGGTACTTTTATTACCTGGCTTAATTTAACAATAACTTATAGTAACACATGTGACATGACTCAAACATCACTCACCTTCCTGTCCAACAATATTATATCTAAGATGATTTCCATGGTTGAAGCAGCAGGATGTAGTTGAAAACCCTCTCCCAGGTGGTGACACAAAGATTGTAGGTGAAGGGCTCAAGATGGCTAATAACCTATTACCACGCCAGTCAGTGTGACACTTTTGAAAGTCTCATTTTGCAGTGAGTCTCTTCATTTCTAGTGTCCGAACCCGAGCCCCATTCGTGTTTGTCTGTCTAGGTGTGCTTTGCAGATGACGGGGATGCAGATGCTGCCAGCAGAGTCCGATCCGCCCGGAGGCCCAGTACGACATATAAAGGCTCTCTGCTCCATGTCAGGTCAGACACTGCTCTATGTTACGTTTATATTGTGAGTATTTAGCTGGCGTTAGGGCTGCATGATCAATGAAAAAAAACAACACCTTTCCCTGTAAGAAAAAATAAAGAAATGGGCTTTCCAAATAAAATGGGGTTTATGGATGAAGATTTTGATGACTCTCACATCTTACTTGAAATGACTGAGCAGGTAGGCTTAGTCTTGCAGTCTCTTTTAACCACCCTACCGCTCTGTGTCTTCTGCGCTTGGGTCCACTAGTGGTTGACTCCACGGTGGTACCTGACCAATAAAGCAGAAGATTGGCCTGCACTCAAAACGCAGCATTCAGGCTCACCTCACGTTCCAGATTGTTCTGTTTTAATTCTTTGTGTCCGTGCAGAATATAAAACACAGAGTGTTACAGCACTAAGGCCTTTCTCAGATCTCATGGAGGTGCTGCTCAGCTACAACCTGCACAGCCCAATTTTAGGTCAGAGGTTATCATACCTATAAATACACTCGTGCAAGACGACATATACTTTCAAATGCAGCCACGTTAGAACCTGACGTCTGACCATGGAAATTAAATTTGGAACTGGTAGCCTATCAATTACAGTGTATGACACACATTCACACACACAAACAACATCTCACCTTGCTTGTGGTGTGCAAAATGCTTGACCTACTTTCGTTTACTTAAAGCGAGCAAGCCGTTGTTCTGCAGCACGCCTTTTCAGGTCCAGTTAGAGTCCTGAAACCTTTTGTTCAGTTTTCATGATTTTGTTGATCAGAATATTGTTCTTCGTGATGTTTTGCTACTAATAAATGTAGTTTGGTAAAAAGGGTGTTTATTGAATGAATTTGTCACAATACTGGACCCTGATTGGCCAACAACACCAGCTCCTCCCCTAAAGTTGAGTGGAATACAATAACCTTCAATTTAATCATTCAAACAAAATATAATTTTAAAATGAAACATCTTTGGTCATACATGTATACACATAGAGTCAAATATTATAGGGTCTATCAGCAGTAATCCAGCATGCTTTCATAACCCTGTCTGTCTGTTTGTCTGTCTGTCTGTCTATTTTAAGCCTGTGTCTATTTAAACCTGTCTGGCCGCCTGTCTCGCCCTGTGTCTACTTCACCTCTTCGCCTGTCTGTGTCTCTCCAGTCCATCCGAGGAGCTTTGCTTTGGCCTGACGGAGAGCGAGAAGAGATGCCTCATCGTCCTCAACAACATAGCCAAAAACGCCGTGGCCTATAAGGTCAGCTCTGCTGCTCCCTCCGACTCCTTCACTTGACATTTTTACACTTTTATATAGAATGAGAAAGCAGGTAGGCGTTCAGGGTCTTTCTCAAGGACACTTTGACAGGACACATGGCTTTTGCTGGGATTGAACCCATGACCCTTGTGTCTAATGCTCCGAACCCCCTTGCATTTTAGGTTTTCACAGCTTTCTGGTGCCTGTTCACATTTATAAGGTGCAAAAAGCAAATAAGAGTCTTCACTGGAATTTTCTTTGTCGTAACTGTCAATGAGGCAGGCATGAAAACTTCACATTTGAGTTGAAAACTTTAAATTTTTAACTAAACATTTAACTAAATCCAACATATTGATCAAGGATGAGTCAATATTATGTAGAGAGGATCGTGTTTTGAGTCTGTACAGACCAGAAATCCAATGAGTTTTGAGCATTTTCCAAAACCATCTTCAAGGTAGAAACGGTGTGGACCCAATCATGAATACTTCTTACTTTGGTGTCAATGAATGGAGATCCCACTAAATAAACACCTGAACGTGCGGATTAGACCGAGCTGGTTAAATAAAGCAACACAATGGGAGTCAGACGGTAGAGATTTCCTCATCTGATGCCTCTGTGTCCCCGGGAACAAAGTCTGTTTTGACCTGTGTTGGGGGTTGTTCTCGTCTGAGTCTTGCATTGTGGTCTCAGGTACGCACCACGGCTCCAGAGAAGTACAGGGTGAAGCCCAGCAGTAGCAGCTGTGCAGCAGGGACCAGCGTGGAGATCACGGTCTCACTACACGGAGGTAGGTCTGCACCGTGCACCGACCAGACCGATTGGCTCTCAAGACATGTCTGTGAGTGCTGTGATTGGCTCCCCAGGCTCCCAGGCGTCTCCTCAGGACCGCTTCCTCATCATGGCTGCTGAAATGGAGCCCGGTAACACTGGCGGTAACCAGGACCTGGCCCAATTCTGGAAGGAGATCCCCAAGTCTAAAGTCATGGAACACAGGTCAGACTGATGATGAGAGTTTTACCCAGGAAAGCTGCTGGCCTAATATAAAAGCTTGTTTTGGTTATAAATCTGTTTCCTGGCAGGGATCAAACCAGGTTATTTTTGTCCGTATTGATCTTGGTAAAGGAGAATACTGGTGTTATAACCCTTCTACTGCTGTCTAAATGTAGTTTACATTTCCCCCCATGCGGCATGTACCTAGATTATTTTATTATTTACTTGTTTTTTGTTCTTAAAATACAAACTTTATTGAGCCTAGCTTGAAATGAGCTAATTCGTCCTGGCTAACAAAAGACGCCCCAGATGAGAAGACATGAATGTGACAATAAAGTTTGGAAGGTGACATTTCCTGACGGACACTGTCATTTCTTCCTGTGGGTGTCAGGTGATTGACAGGCAGAGCGTGACGTAACCCGTGCACTGATAACGTGCACTGATATGAAAACACACAAAACGGAAACTCGGGACAAAACCAGATGAAGTCTTTGTGTTTATTGTCTCAGGTCTTTGAAAGTTGTTTTTCACACTGTACAAAATGAATGGCAGCAAATTGCTTGATGGCCCTGATGTCTCCAACTACACTGACTGTGTGCAAACAACCAGCAATAATGTAAAGGAGAGGAGCATCCTATGATGCTTGAGAATTTGAGTCTTGGAGACTTATTTTTTTTTGTCTCTTTTCAGGCTGCAGTGTCACGCCCTGCAGGGTCTAAAGCCCGCCCTCAGCCTGACAGCCAACAGCTATAACAGACCAGTGATCGCTAATGGCGCCAACGGCCACCAAGACATTCACACCACGGTTAGTTGTCTCCTTTGTTGTCATGGGGCAGCGGTATTGGATTGGGCGAAAGCGAACTTGGAGGGATAGTGTTAGTGTTTGTAAACATACACTTGTCCTGATGAGGGCGCTACAGTTGAAGGTCAAGATTTTTAACTTAATGTGATAGGTCAAACATCACTAATGCGATTGTGATGAACACTGTAGCAATGATGCATTTTGCCACTGTGGTTGTGTTCTTGCTTTAAAAAAAATACACTGATTGGCCTGATGAGGGCGCTTTAATAAAAGGTCAAAATTTCACACGCCACAACTGCTACCAATTTTGATGAACCCTGGAGGGATGATGCACCTTGTAACTGATCGTCCCAAGGAGCGCCTGCATCATTTGTTGGGGACGACATGTTTACGTGTTGCCAGTCAATGCCAGGCTCCACTTATTGAGCCACACAGGACCTCGCATTTTGAGACCGTTGGCGTGTAGACGAGCGCCACATCAGAACTAGAGGTTGCTTTGCACCCATCATCATCATCATCATCATCATCAGTAAGTAATCCTGGAGCAAAACGGCAGCATCACTCCCCCGTCTTCTGCTGTAGGTTGAAGACTCATCTCTGAATCATATTCTCTCTCCCACGTCTTCCTCTGCTACTTGCTCTCATAAGTACTTCTCTCTTATGACCATGCTTTGATCTCAGGCATATTGTCAGGTCGCTCCTACCTTTTGCTCTCCTTGTTATTCACTGTGTGTTGTTGTTGATAATGGGGAATTTAAACTTACTCAACTGTTGCAATTATAAATCGTTCTGGCTAAGAGTCAGCTAAGTGCCCTGACGTGTAAAAGTTTTTAGATGTGTCTCGTTTACTGGACATAAGACGATATGTGGTTCATGTTCTAGTCGAGCAATGGTAATGTGATGTGTAAACCCACTGCAAGAGGACATTTGTTTACCTCATCCCAAGTCCAAAGTCAATGCTTGTGCCTAGTATTTTTCTTATATTTTACCTCTATTCTCCAAAACAGGAGAATAAATCAATACTAAAAGGAGGAATCCATCAACTGTTACCATAATTCAATTAAATCCTTCTCCGCCGTCTTCAGCTCCTGCAGGTGATGGCCAGCAGCAGCCGACTGGAGCAGAAGTTGGATCGATGTCTGTGGACCCAGAAAGTTATTATTGTCCTGGTAATGGCGCTGACAGCGATGTGGTGCTCCGCCCCCTACATGCAGCATCCTGGGGACGGGCCGTCCTAACTGGACTGGAGGAACTGAGTATTGATACCAAATGCAGAGGGAATAAGCTGAGAAACGTTGAACGAGCCTTCGTGAAACTGCCTTTTGGACATTCCTGTTTCTATGCAGTGATTTGCACTACATTTACCTGTGATCATTCATGCATTCAGAGTTTTGCGTAATGTGAATATGAACAAAGCGTTTATTGCAGCAGGGAAATAAAAGACACTCAACAGCCATCCTACCCTCCCTTCTTTATTTGCTGCTGATGATCGGGGTTTGCACATTTCATTCCACAACAGACTTAAACTAAAGCATCAAAAACCTCCAAGAAACCTGACCTTAACCTCTTTGCATGCACTTGCTATGTAAAGCTAAGGGTGGAAATGTTTTTTTCACCCTTTAGGATCAACATGTTTTCCTTCAGGAGTGAACCTTTGGCCCAAGTTGATGCTTGTCAACATGTCAACACGACTAGCATTCTTGGCTTACATTGAAACCAGAAGCAGCCGGTTTTTGCACTTCCTCTTTATAACACTTGCACATCTGCTCACACATCTTGAGGTTGAGGTAGCGAAAGAGCGGAGGGCTGAAACCCGTCGGTACAATACACTGCCAGCAGCAGTTAGACTGTTGTTGAGACCTCTTGGCCAGCATGGGTGGATGGAAACTGTGGTTTGCTCTGCTGCTTCTGAGTGCTTCTGCTGCCAGCGAAGGTACAGGAACTACTTTCATTACCTACAAGTTTAAGAAAATCAATTTTGTGGTTTGTTATGTTAGTTATTTGTATTCTGTAGACATTTTCTTGACTTTGTGTGCAACCTGATATTTCCTTTGCCCTTTTCATTGTAGTGCAATTAGAAATGTACAATGTGATGTTATTTACAAAATGTACAAATACAGCAAACGCTAACTCACTGAAAGACTATTTCCTATTGATTGCAGATCATCTTACAAAAATGATTGTGAAAGGACCAGATCTCCAGATTCCAGTATGCTCCAATACAACAGTGGATATGATCATGCTTGCTGTATGTAAGATCACCACAGAGAGAAACGGGGGAGAAGAGTGTCGTGTGATGTTTCGGCATGGCCATGACATCGAGCAGCTTTGTGACTCCAGGATCTCACTTCTAAAACAGAATCAGAGTTGGTTTCTCCACCTGACCAGTTTAACACCAGTGGATAGTGGGAACTACACCTGTGAGTGTGTATATCATGGAGGAAGAGATATTATCCATCTTGGTATTACTGTGGAAGGTAAATGTTTGATTTATTTGATAGTTTTTGTACATAAGTATTTCACTAACATTATGGCTCAGTTTTCAGTGGTTATTTTCCATTCTACTATAATAGTGTGAAGCTGCCTTGTCACAGTGTGCAAGGTGAATTTCAGCATTGAGTAATTAGACCAACAAAACCAAGGCTACAGTAATGACATGACGACACTGACATGTACAGTAGTCTAACTGATGTCTTTTTGTTTGGATATTAACTCAAGTAATGTTACTACAAACTGTATTCAGAAACAGAAACTGTATTCATGTCAAAATGAGATTTTTTGGCGCAGATATTAAATATTTTATTGTATTTATTTCTTTATACTGCTGCCATGTTACCTGACAGAGTTGATTGTGTCCTTCACTATGTTTTAGGGCGTGAAGAGAACAGCACGTCTCCATTAATGCCGCTTGCTACAATTGTGATCGGTGTTACTGTGTTTGCGTTCATCACTGTAACTGGAGTCCTCGTGGGATTTATCTTGAGAAAAAATCATCGTGGGTGAGAAATTCTTATGAGGAATAAACCTTGTAAAAAAATATACAAGTTTATATATTAAATAAAGTTTTATAATTAGGAATGCTGAAATGACTTAAAAGCAGTAATCTATATCAGCACTGCAATGTTTGCATTTTGTAGTGTTAAAATATTAAAATAAATATAATAGGGGAATAATATATAAAAGCAGTGTTAAAATAGTCTCTGTACAAATGAAGAGTTAATTAAACTGCATAGGTTGTTCCCATTTCCCAAAGTTCTTTAAAACACAGACGATGTTATTATTTTGTAAGTGAGTTATCACCTATCTTGTCAAAAGTACCATAAGTTGTTTTCATTTTATGCTATCTATCATTTTGTAACCGTCAGTGTTCCTGATCTCAAATTGTTGGTCTGTCATTCTGAAATGAAACTTTTATCAAACACAACGAACATGGTCTTTAATTTCCTGTCCTGAAATTAGATTATACAAGCTAAGTTTACAGCGCAGGGTGCAGACATAGTAACTAAGTTTCTAATTCGTTGTTGTTTGTCCTTTCATGCAGCAGAAACAAACCTCAGCCGTTGAGCAGGCTTCCAAGAGCGGTACTGTACAGGAAAATGTTGCAACTTTATGGTCACTTTTCATTTAACTTTAATAAAAACATTGTTTTGAATATATATACACCTCCTTTTGCAGGAGTCACTGGATATTGAGCCATATAGCATCTTCACACAGAGAGAAAATGGACTTTATTCAACTGTCAAAGTGAACTGCTGCCAGACGTGACACAATGTTAAGGGATTTTGGTAGAATCAAGGCTTCAAAACGAGCTATACATATATAGCTCCGACAGACACCAGTACATCAACATCAACAACTGTAAATCCACCATCCAGTCCACTGTCTCTCAAGGTGTCCCCCAAGGTTCAGTGCTTGGCCCCCTCCTCTTCATCCTCAACATGCTTCCCCTTGGTCACAATTTCTCCCTCAGCATTGATGGCTGCACTGTACTCACATCCGTAACCTTGGTGCTATAGATTTTACTATGAAAATAAGTGAAACAAACAGCACCTTGCAGGCATTTAATGTTTTATTTTTAGCTCATGTCCACAAAGTGGCACTCTTTTGCTTTGTGAAATAAATACCACTAGTATTTCACCCATCTTTGCATTTCTTTCATTTCTATCAACATGTCATATTGACCGCTGCTACCTTTTATTACTTTTATATTACTATGTAGTGTATTCTTCATCTATGTTTAGTATATTAATGTAGACCACAGAGGAGTAATGTGCTGTCTGCCCATTGAATAAACAGATGAATAAATGGTTTAGTAGTACTAAAGTAAAGTTGACTAGTCAGCAGTTCAGTTTGTCTCTTCTGATTGAAGCCCATACCTGGAACGGTATAGCGCTTAGTAAAACAACACGTCCTTTAATGTGTCATTTCTAAATCTGGCTCTCAATATACACTTATTCCTTTTAGGATTAATGGATCACATCATGTGACACTTTTAAATGAAGCTTTCATTACAAAATGCTGTCTCTTCGTTTTTGTAAAATTCATTACAATATATTTCAGACCCACAGATGATTCTCTCCACTGAAACATTAAGACAAATTTGTCAGCAAATGTCTTAATATGATTCTTAAATTAAATAACAAGCTATAAAGTGTTTTACAGTTTTTCCATGAACACAATTATTTTGGCAGAATAGGTGTCGGTATACTTCAAATATGCCTTTTTAATGCATGTTTTAAAAGTTGCCCTGCAGAGATAAAATATATTGAATTGAACATTAAAGGAATAATATTTCCTGTGCATGATCTAAAACATCAACGGTAAACGTCAGGTTTTGGTTTCAGTCCCTCACAATCAAAGAGCAAGGCCTTCTTTCTAGACCGACGTTCAACAATCACACAGGGAGAAATCCATCGAGGAGACACCAATTTCTCCACCGCCAGTAGCCGGCAGGTTCAGGGAAAGTGTTTGCATGAAAAAAAAGTGAATTACAACATCAGTGAGGCCCAAGACCCAATCCTCCAACTGTTTGCATCTTCAGTGTTTAAATGCAGACCAGGCGTGTACAGGAAGTGGTGGTGGGCAGTGAGATTACTGCTGTTCTCAGAGCCACTGCAAAGCATTATCATCACAGTCAGGAAGTACGGCCAGTTTCATTTCATCTTCTTTATTGATCAACCGAGAGAAATTGTTACTGTGACTTGTTAGTCAGGATGGGTGGAAATGCTTTTAAAGTGACGCTGATGCTGATTTTGCTCATTGATGTTTGCCACAGTACTGAAGGTAAGACGTGTCTGTCATCCTAACAAATACCTGTACTGCAAAAGGCCTACTGACATGTGGCACGAGGAAACACTGAATGTATTTTTAGAGAAAATGTTGTGTTTTGGTTAAAGGTCTCATTCCTCCTAGCAGGGGGCAATATGTTTGATCTGCAAGCTTACCCACAATGATACCGCTGATATCTTTTCATTCATTTTCTCCCTCCATTTCTTTACTTTATCTTTTACATACGGTGCAGTCACCGGTGTGGATGCACTGCCAGCGAGGATGCAATATTTTAGATCATACAGTTTTATTGCCAGATTTGTTCTAGTGCAATTAGAAATGTATATATTTCTAAATACAGCAAACACTAACTCACTGAAAGACTGTTTCATATTGATTACAGAGTATCTGTTGAAACATATTTGGAAAGGACCAGATGTGATTCCAATATGCTCCAATGAAAAACTGGATATGATCACGCTTGTAGTATGTAAGATCACTACAGAGAGAAACGGGGGAGAAGAGTGTCGTTTGAAGTTTCAGTATGACCATGAGATCGAGCAGCTTTGTGACTCCAGGATCTCACTTCTAAAACAGAATCAGAGTTGGTTTCTCCACCTGACCAGTTTAACACCAGTGGATAGTGGGAACTACACCTGTGAGTGTACATATCATGGAGGATATTACTCATATCATCTTGATATTACTGTGGAAGGTAAATGTTTGATTTATTTGATAGTTTTTGTTCATAAAGTATTTCACTAACATTATGGCTCAGTTTTCAGTGGTTATTTTCCATTCTACTATAATAGTGTGAAGCTGCCTTGTCACAGTGTGCAAGGTGAATTTCAGCATTGAGTAATTAGACCAACAAAACCAAGGCTACAGTAATGACATGACAACACTGACATGTACAGTAGTCTAACTGATGTCTTTTTGTTTGGATATTAACTCAAGTAATGTTACTACAAACTGTATTCAGAAACAAATACTGTCTGATCAGACATTCAGATTAGATATTTATTTTTTAGCTTTTTTCCCAAATAGAGTAAATACTGTTGCCATGTTACCTGACAGAGTTGTTTGTGTCCTTCACTATGTTTTAGGGGGTGAAGAGAACAGCACGTCTCCATTAATGCCAGTTGCTACAATTGTGATTGGTGTTACTGTGTTTGCTTTCATCACTGTAACTGGAGTCCTCGTGGGATTTATCCTGAGAAAAAAATCATGCTGGGTGAGAAATTCTTATGAGGAATAAACCTTGTAAAAAATATGCAAGTTTATATATTGAATAAAGTTTTATAATTTGGAATGCTAAAATGACTTAAAAGCAGTAATCTATATCAGCATTGCAGTGTTTGCCTTTTTTAGTGTTAAAATATTTAAATATAATAGGGGAATAATATAAAAACAGTAATATAATAATATATAAAAGCAGTGTTAAAATATTCTCTGTACAAATGAAGAGTTAACTAAACTGCATAGGTTGTTCCCATTTTTGGAAAGTTCTTTAAAACACAGGATGTTATTATTTTGTAAGTAAGTTATCACCTATCTTGTCAAAAGTACCATAAGTTGTTTTCATTTTATGCTATCTATCATTTTGTAACCGTCGGTGTCCCTCAAATTGTTGGTCTGTCATTCTGAAATGAAACTTTCATCAAACACAAACGTGGTCTTTCATTTCCTGTCCTTAAAATAGATTAGACAAGCTAGGTTTACAGCGCAGGGTGCAGACATAGTAACTAAGTTTCTAATTCGTTGTTTGTCCTTTCATGCAGCAGAAACAAACCTCAGCCGTTGAGCAGGCTTCCAAGAGCGATACTGTAAGTACAAAATATATATACCTCCTTTTGTAGGATATTGAGCCATATAGCATCTTCACACAGAGAGAAAATGGACTTTATTCAACTGCCAAAGTGAACTGCTGCCAGACGTGACACAATGTTAAGAGGTTTTTGTAGAATCAAGGCTTCAAAACAATGGTCATCACTAGAGCTTCAAAATGGGCAGTGGGTGGGGAAAGGCTGCAGGGAGGGCTGCACCTCCCACCAATTAGGGCTTACATGGACGATATGACGACGTCAACAGCTCCATGTACTGGCAGGTTACTGGATAAACTAAATAGTAATCTGCAGTGGGCTGGGATGAAAGTAAACCCAAGTAAGTTGAGGAGTATTTATATTGTTACAGGGAAGGTAGTAGACAAGACGTTTTTCATAGATGACTAAGTGTTACCAACAGTGATAGAGAAACCGGTCAAAAGCTTAGGAAGATGGTACGATGCAAGCCTCAGTGATGAGGGTCAGTTTCAGGAGTTGAGGCAGGAAATGATTGGTATAGACAAGTCAGGAAGCCTCCCAGAAAGGGTCTGAAATCGGCCCTGCTTGGAGCCCCACGCTGTCTAAGCAGTGTGGCTTTGTACGGGAAAGGCATGTTAGAGCTGCTGATATCTAGCCTGACAGAGGAGTACAAGTGTGCTGTTAGATTGGAAATGACTCTGACCCAGTCAAAGGATCCAATGGTTTAGGAGTGTAGCGCCCACAGTTAAAACAGGGAGGAAGAGGAACCCAAAAGAGGCAGTGCAGCAAGCACAGGCAGCCCTTAGACATAGGGACATCGTAGGCCAGGTGCAGCATGGGCGTGGGGGCTTAGGGCTGTGTGCAGGGAAACCTGTGTGGAGTAAGGTGACAGCAGTAGAAGAAAGGAAGATGGTAGTTGAAGAAGTACATCGTCAGGAGGAGGCAGTGTCGCAGGCAAAACAAGGGCAGTGGGTGAATTGGGAGAGTGTAGAGAAGAGAAGTTTGAAGTGGAGAGAGTTGTGGAGCATGGAGGCAAGCAGAAGTAGATTCATTATAGGGGCTACTTAGGATGTGCTTTCAGCTGTTAGTAAGGAAGATGAACAGATTGGCTTTGAACGTGAGGGAGAAAAGGTCAGATCAAGGGAGTGTGCCGCATACCGCTGTTGGTTAGGGTAGGTAACTGGGGATGACAGCTGGTGTGACTGGAGTAAAAAAACAAAACATTTTAATCAGACTTTTTGAAAATATGGCACACTAAGAGTTTGATATGTTTTTTATAGGACCAAGAAGACCAAACCTACACTAGCCTTCAGCACCCAGACAGTGACGTCTACCAAACTGTCTCAATACGCCCTCGTGATGCTGCGGCGTGTCCAGCCGACAACAGTTCAGCGGATGCCGACTTGGACAACCAGGAAGTAGACGGAACAGAGGCCGATCTGCATCCACACTGCAGGACAAGCTCCGTAATCTATGAAAATATTGAACCCAACGCCTCATAATACATGTCAATATTTGGACAATGATCGATCTCATTTAAGGTAAATTCATTATAGAGGTGCAGTTGGCATACATGTGGACAGAACTTTTTCATTTAGTGTAATTGTTTTTTAGTGGTATTTCGGTATTTTTCAATGTATTGTATATTTCTGATAGATTGTTGTTTTAGAGAAGCAAACCAACTTTCCCAAACTGAACTGTAATAAATCTGAAATTCTCATCATTGGCCCTAAATCACTCACCAAATCCACTCACAATTTCTCCCTCAGCATTGATGGCTGCACTGTAGTCCCATCCCCTCACATCCGTAACCTTGGTGCTATAGATTTTACAATTAAATAACTGAAACAAATGGCACCTTGCAGGCATTTAAAGGGGGGTATTGTACTCATTTTGGGCTATTTAAACTGTTCCTGGCGGTCTTTACAAGATGTTTGTGAAGTCTAGATAAAAAAAAATCCTAAAACCAGCTCCTGTGGTGTGTGTTTCAGTCTCACATTTTCTCCATTGTAAAGAACAGGCTGTTTTGAGGGCCGCAAGTGAGGCGTGAGGCGGCCAATCAGAGCAGTGCTCATTACATACAACCTACACGCAATGTGGACGTGTGAGCAACACTGCTGTAGCCGGTCTGTTTATGGCTCATGTCCATAAGCTTATTGAATACAACTTGCAGACGAGCTAGGATTGACAATTTTGTTGAGCTAGTTAACCAATATATTATTGGATGCAATCTATTTGTATCCAAACAGTGCAGCCAAACAACCAAACATGATTGTAGCTAAAGTTTACCAAGCCTGACACGTTCCACAGACTTATAAAACAGACACTGGTCCCAACAAATAACTTTAAGATGAGTCCTGACTCCAACCAATAACTTTACTTTTACTTTACTTTACTTTTAATGACTCCAGCTTTAGTTTTCTAACTTCTTCCACGCCCAACAAGCCCGTGGCTAGCCCCGCTAGCTCGTTAGCTAACCAGCAGTGAATATACTAACCAGACTAATTTGGTAAATTAAATCAAAACATGGTGACACTTACAGATTCCAGTTTTGCACCTTATGAATTGCTCCATCTTTAAGCTTCAATTTAGATGCTAATCCTGCCGTTGCTCAAGCAGTCTGAGGACTGATCATCACACACAGAAAACACTGTAGCCGTTGCCGTTGAAAATAAAATGAATCCACTCTGTCCTGCATTTTCACGTGTTGGGAGACTGTGCAGGGATCTATGTTGCTGCCTGCATCCTACAAAATAATAACTGGAGCATTGATATATCTCCAGATATGTTGTTTTAACTTCACTCTTCAGAAAGTAATGGTGCATTCCAGTGTGCTCGGAAAAAACGGCGTTCGAATGTGATACGCGCCGATGCACTTCACTAATGGCGCTGTAGTAGTTGATGAGTTTAGATGCTTGTAACATTCTGAGACTTACCATACAAACATGAATTTGCTGCGGGCGATTATGTTTTCCTGAGCAGATGCACTGGAACACATTTAGAGTGGAAGTTAGGAATACCGACTGGGAATTACTGATTTCTGAGTGCAATGGAATGCACCATAAGCAACGATATTGCGACGACGTAAATGGGATTGGTTGTTCACCTGGGCGTGGGCATGATCTGAGAGGGGCTGGACTTGCACCTTATGACGTCCAATAGAACCATTTTCTGAAACGGGCTGTTTTTCTCCTATCTTTGGCACCGTTTTGGGAAAAAGGAAAATACAGAAAAACGGGTTGACTTCCAGATTTCAAATTTTCTCAGCTGCTTAGGGAAGTAATTTCCTGTGGAACATGTATAAGCGCCAGGAATAAACCGTTTTCCTTAATATGGGACCTTTAATGTATTATTTTAGCTCATGTCCACAAAGTGGCACTGTTTGACCCAAGACCCAATCCTCCAACTGTTTGCATCTTCAGTGTTTAAAGGCAGACCAGGCTTGTACAGGAAGTGGTGGTGGGGACGATGGTGGTGAGACGACTGTTCTCAGCCACTGCAAAGCATTATCATCACAGTCAGGAAGTACGGCCAGTTCCATTTCATCTTCTTTATTGATCAACTGAGAGAAATTGTTACTGTGACTTGTTGGTCAGGATGGGTGGAAATGCTTTTAAAGTGATGCTGATTTTGCTCGTTGTTGTTTGCAGCACTGAAGGTAAGACGTGTCTGTCATCCTAACAAATACCTGTACTGCAAAAGGCCTACCGACATGTGGCACAAGGAAACACAATGTATTTTTAGAGAAAATGTTGTGTTTTGGTTAAAGGTCTCATTCCTCCTAGCAGGGGGCAATATGGTTGATCTGCAAGCCTATGCACAATGATACCGCTGATATCTTTTTATTCCATTTCTTTACTTTATCTTTTACATACGGTGCAGTCACAGGTGTGGATGCACTGCCAGCGAGGATGCAATATTTTAGATCATACAGTTTTATTGCCATATTTGTTCTTGTGCAATTAGAACCGTATATATTTCTAAATACAGCAAATACTAACTCACTGAAAGACTGTTTCATATTGATTGCAGAGCGTCTGCTGAAACGTATTTGGAAAGGACCAGATCTGATTCGAGTATGCTCCAATAAAACACTGGATATGATGGTGCTTGCTGTATGTAAGATCACCACAGAGAGAAAAAGGGGAGAAGAGTGTCGTGTGATGTTTCAGCGTGGCCAGGAGATCGAGCAGCTTTGTGACTCCAGGATCTCACTTCTAAAACAGAATCAGAGTTGGTTTCTCCACCTGACCAGTTTAACACCAGTGGATAGTGGGAACTACAGCTGTCACTGTATATATCGTGGAGGAACAGATATTATCGATCTTGGTATTACTGTGGAAGGTAAATGTTTGATTTATTTGATAGTTTTTGTAACTAGTATTTCACTAACGTTGTGGCTCAGTTTTCAGTAGTTATTTTCCATTCTACTATAATAGTGTGAAGCTGCCTTGTCTCAGTGTGCAAGGTGAATTTCACCATTGAGTAATTAGACCAACAAAACCAAGGCTACAGTAATGACATGACAGCACTGACATGTACAGTAGTCTAACTGATGTCTTTTTGTTTGATTATTAACTCAAGTAATGTTACTACAAACAAATACTGTCTGATCAGACATTCAGATTAGATATTTATTTTTTAGCTTTTTTCCCAAATAGAATAAATACTGTTGCCATGTTCCCTGACAGAGTTGTTTGTGTCCTTCACTATGTTTTAGGGGGTGAAAAATTCATTACTAAATTAATTTTCCTTGTCCTCTGTGAGGGTCTAAGGCTGGGGGATGTCGTGTACTAATCATTTAATATTTTCACATGTTGGGCACTGTGAAGCCCTTAGGGACTGTAACGGTGATTAAGGGCTATACAAATGAATGTGATTTGATTTGATTTGATAAATATTTCAGACCCACAGATGATTCTCTCCACTGAAACATTAAGACTAATTTGTCAGCAAATGTCTTAATATGATTCTTAAATTAAATAACAAGCTATAAAGTGTTTTACAGTTTTTCCATGAACACAATAATTTTGGCAGAATAGGTGTCAGTATTTTTCAAATATGCCTTTTTCATGCATGTTTTAAACGTTGCCCTGCAGAGATCAAATATATTGAATTGAACATTAAAGGAATAATATTTCCTGTGCATGATCTAAAACATCAACGGTAAACGTCAGGTTTTGGTTTCAGTCCCTCACAATCAAAGAGCAAGGCCTTCTTTCTAGACCGACGTTCAACAATCACACAGGGAGAAATCCATCGAGGAGACACCAATTTCTCCACCGCCAGTAGCCTCGATGGACCATGATGCAATGCAGTTTGAATCTTTGTGGATCTTAGTCATCCTGCCAAATGTGTGAAATCAGCAACTGAAGCAGACGAGGCAGGTTCAGGGAAAGTGTTTGCATGAAAAAAAGTGAATTACAACATCAGTGAGGCCCAAGACCCAATCCTCCAACTGTTTGCATCTTCAGTGTTTAAAGGCAGACCAGGCGTGTACAGGAAGTGGTGGTGGGCAGTGAGATTACTGCTGTTCTCAGCCACTGCAAAGCATTATCATCACAGTCAGGAAGTACGGCCAGTTCCATTTCATCTTCTTTATCGATCAACCGAGAGAAATTGTTACTGTGACTTGTTGGTCAGGATGGGTGGAAATGCTTTTAAAGTGACGCTGATGCTGATTTTGCTCGTTGATGTTTGCCACAGCACTGAAGGTAAGACGTGTCTGTCATCCTAACAAATACCTGTACTACAAAAGGCCTACTGACATGTGGCACGAGGAAACACTGAATGTATTTTTAGAGAAAATGTTGTGTTTTGGTTAAAGGTCTCATTCCTCCTAGCAGGGGGCAATATGTTTGATCTGCAAGCCTATGCACAATGATACCGCTGATATCTTTTCATTCATTTTCTCCCTCCATTTCTTTACTTTATCTTTTACATACGGTGCAGTCACATGTGTAGATGCACTGCCAGCGAGGATGCAATATTTTAGATCATACAGTTTTATTGACATATTTGTTCTAGTGCAATTAGAAACGTATATATATTTCTAAATACAGCAAAAAACTAACTCACTGAAGCGTTTCTATGTTTCA
>JAXDDW010000209.1:0-117500 GCA_034670385.1 Hoplostethus mediterraneus
TCTATTAAAGGAAAACATAATTAAAGTGGTACCTGACTTAAAGGGATATTACACCTTTAAAGACAAGTCGTTTTTTTCACCTGTGTGCATTATGTTTTAAGGTGGATTTTCCCTTTTGAAAATCTGTGTAGTGTGGTGGAAAAGAGATGACGAGAGTATTTATGTATTCAAATGGAGCCTGTCTTTTTAAAAATGTTTTAGCTTACAGAGCGAGCTCAGTCAAGTCCACTGTGTAGCCCATATTATCATGCAGTCCTATATTCCTGCTGTGGCATGTGTTAGTGTGTAAAGCAAATCCTCCCCCATGACTGCGACATGTGGGACATCATGTGCCACAAACACACTCACGCATGCACACAGTGTTCTGTCAAAATCACTGTCCTAGCAAATGAGTTGAGGGGTTTTAAATGGAAGCGCTGGGGTTTTCTCCAGTCTTCTATCATTGTTTAGAGAGACGCAAAGAAAAGACTGTTTATTACTTCTGGAGACCTGGGGCCTAGTTGGCTTCCATGCCAACTGTGTGGGATGAGAAGTGGTGTGTGTGTGTGTGTGTGCGTGCATGTTTCTTTTTCTTTTTGCAGGGGTGGTCAAGTGTCTGTTGTGTGGAGGCCTGGGCATTGTGTGAGATTGAGTGTGTATATGTGAGTGTGTGCATAGGAACTCCACATAATGATGCTGATTGGCTAAAAAACACAGGTTTCTTTTGAGTTTGCTGTGTGTGCGTGTGCGCGTCATTGGATTTTGGGCATGAGGACTATAGGGAATGATTATCACTTGTATACATGCATGTACATTTCGGGAATTGGATTGCTCTTATCCACAGTTGAGTAGGCAGGTCTCTTGCTCTAGGACACATGGCTGTTGATGGACACATTGCCTTTATGGGGATCGAACTTGTGACTGTTCACTTTACATTAAGGCCAAGTATATAAATCTGTATACTCTGCTGTCCTATCTGTCAAGCTGTTGCCCTCAGTCTTTTGGTGTAAAGGGTCGCGTCATCCCTTCCAGCGTGCAGCGGTGAGTTGCCGCGTGTGCTTGGACTCCTAACAGGCATGGCGAGGTTGGATTTCTTCCAGCTCCTTCTTTCGAATGACTGCGTCCTCTGCCCCACTGTTCACTCCTTCAGCTGGAGCGCTGCATCAGGAACTTGCTCAGTAACACAAAATGCTAATAGATTGGCTCCTGAATGCTAAAAAGTCAATTAGTATGGATATTCGGTGTGCGTGTGTGTGCGTTTGAGATGCCGAAATCTATAGTGTAATTCAATGTCAGAGACCTCGAATCAATGAACGCAGAATGCATAAGAGAAACAGTTGCTCAATAGCATGTAATTAAACTGCTCTCTTTTTCTGTGTGTGTGTGTGTGTGTGTGTGTGTGTGTGTGTGTGTGTGTGTGTGTGTGTGTGTGTGTGTGTGTGTGTGTGTGTGTGTGTGTGTGTGCGGTTTTCCCCCTGCCGCTGTCTCTAGTAATTTGTATGATCAAGGGAATGTATGCTTAAGGAATTAGAAACCAGCTTGGAGTTCTGCACCTCTGTTTTCAAAATACGCCAATTCCCACACTTTATTTACATTAATTTCAATATCATGTTATTATTCATGAACCAGCCATAAGAAACAAAAAAAAAATCATTAATGTTAATTGAAAAGGGACACGCAACCCACAAACTGAACTCTTGGAATAAGTCCAGAGTGTATGCGCTGTGTTGGTGTTGTGTATTTACCGCAGATGGTGAATATGAGTTATGGCCCGTGGTTACAGGAGAATCTACTTCATCTGCTCAGTAAGGACTCAGGTTTTGGTTTATGATTTTAGGGCCAAAAACAAAAGTGTATTGGGACAGTGAGCTGAAGTCGTAGTTGCTATTGACTACAGACACGGAAAAGTCGGAATTCTAAAATGTGTTTTTTCCAGGCCTGGATAAATTAATGGATAATGGAACATTTGCATGAAGTTTTGGAAATGTCATGGAAATGTTATTGATTATCTTTTTTCCAACCAGTGAAATGTTTCATGTGAAGCTTGTTGATCCACTTCCCTTTTGAAGGAGTAAAAACCCAACTCAGAAGTGTCCTGATAGATAGTATCGGCTCTAAGTGATGGTTGTAGCCAGAAAAAAGTGAGACATATTTTTTTTTGCCAGACTAGTGGGGGAGATTTGAATATTTTGATAGCTCTAGGAGGTACAGAACGTTTTAAGGAAGAAGACTAACAAAAACAATAAGGGGTACCCTAATAATTACTTTATTACTTTGGGGCCCAGCTACAACCTTAAGGCAGATTTTACACAGGATCTTGTTTGTTATTATCTGGTTTAAAACACAGGTTTCTTTCCCACCGGAGCTGCCTGCTTCTCCATCTTGGTCACATGGGAGCATGTTGCACATACAAAGGGTATGATTGGTCGCGTGTAATGGAATCGCTTGATATCCCACTCTGGGACTTTCATAGGAATTGAAAATAAAACAGTTCAATACTGGCAAATATATCTGTAACTTGTAACCTCTACTTCCAAGGATCAGCCAAAAGGCATACATGCTTTAGGACCAAGTGAAAGTGTTTTGTAGTTACAGTACTTACAATGCATGGTTTATTTTGGCCTTACAGCATGTTGTTTTAAATGAACTGACACACTGGAAGTGACTGACATTAAGGTCAGAAATGTTCCCTTTTCATCAGAAAATGATGGCGAGTTGTAAACAATCTGAAATCTGCAGTGACCTTTAGAGTTGTTGTTTTATGTCTTTACTCACCCATTTGCACACACAGGCATGGATTTGTGGCTAGCTAGAAACATACACAATGTTTGGCTTTCTGGATACACACACACACACACACACACACACACACACACACAGCTAGCTGCCCGTGGCTGGTTTTGGTACAACCCTGGGATTGGCATTTAATCTGTCAGTTCTGCAGGGCATTAGCCTACATTTTGGTACACACACACACACACACACACACACACACACACACTCTCAGACACAGATTTTCATAGAGAGACAGACACATAGACACAGAGGGGAGGTAAGGGGAGAGTAGCTGAGCCCCGTCTCCTGCTGCGTTGGCCTCAGTGAGCCCAGGGCTGAATGAGAACCACACCAAGGCCACGGCTGTCCGGTGTGTGACCTTGCTTTTCCTTTTCATGTCTTCTTCTGCATAGTTGGACTGTTCTGTGCTGTTCCATTCCCAGGAATGTAGGAGAGCCAAACCGAAGACCTGTCTTGTCTGTTACTGACCTTGCTTTTAGTGTTTTGTACAGTGAGGTGGGACTGTCTGTTCTGTTTTCTGTTAATGGTTCATTCTGTTCCAATCATTTCTGTCTCGGTCTGTTCTGCTCTGCTCTGTTAGTTTGTTGGTTTATTTGGTGGTGTAATTTATTCTATAAATACAATAAATCAACAACTTTATAACATAATTATTATCAAATTATCAAATGCGTACTGATACCATTTCACATTTGTGTAGGTTAAACGGTATACACAAAGGTAAAGATGATCAGAATGCACCAGAATATGGCCTACTTTATTGTATTCTCATATATATATCCTATTTAATTCAATTCTATAGGCAGTAAGGTAAAACACCTCAAGGTGACTTGTGATTCAGTATGATGTGAGTAGTCAAAACAAGCATTCCTTCATAGTTGTGACCAAGTAAGATCATGTCAGATCTGTGATTTATCCAATGTAAAGACTCTGAGGCCTTGAGGCCCAGCTCTGTGCTAGTTACACATGTAGCCATTAGAGAAGTCACAGGCCATCCTGTCTACTGTAGGCAACACTAGTGTTTCAAGTCAAAAAAGAATTGTTTGTAAAAATGAAGTTTTATCAAATTTCACGTTTGTGTTTTTTTCACATTTAATAAGGTGCAATGAAATGTGTAGTGAACAGGCCTGTAACAATTATTTCAATTGTCTGTGATTTTTTTTTTTGACGTGATTGCGGTTTCTTTGTTGAACCGTGATTAAAGCTGTTTTTTTTTTTTAATGAGATGACTGATCAATAGGATCAGTACCTACAAACTTTGCCTTCCAGACCCAACAGCAGAAATGCAGCCTTAGTGATGGTGAAAAGCAAAGCAGGCATTGGAACGGATTAATGTAATGTGATGAAAGGCTGGTAATGTTTAAGTCCCTGTTCCTTAACGACTTTACTTTTTTCAGCCTCGATGGGCTTTAAAGAACCAGGCATTAAGTCACCCCAACTGTTGAGTAGTATTAGTGGTATGGACCCAGTGTTTGAGTCTCAGGTTGGATAGTAAATGTTAAGGTTACCACGTCATTATTTGGTCACGATTGAGAAACACTGGATTCTGCATGTTTGTCATTCCAGCAGTAGTAGTGGGATATTTAATACCGCCATTAGTACTCTATAGCCACCATTTTAGTATTTTCATAGTTTTAAAATGGTAATTAGCATTATTTGGGCAGTATTTAAACATATCATTACTATTTGGGCAATATTTGAGCAATAGACATACCATTAATTTTATTTGGTCACTTCATGGCATTGCATACTATTGAAATGCTGTCTGTGTGTGCTTTTGGCAGATTCCTTTATAAGCCCCGTCGCCTCACACAAAAAGAACGTCCTATTTTATTACCATTTTTGCAGCATTTCTGTTGTTGTTCTTAGGAAAATCCTAGGGCTATGCAAGTTACATTCAACCCCTCAACGCTTGGTGATTGTGACTTGAAGAGCACAGCACCAGGACAACAGCAGCCCCGAGATTGTGTGTGTGTGTGTGTGTGTGTCTTGGAAAAGAAAACCCATGCTATTGATGCTATTAGTTAAGTCTAACCCTTTCTCCCTCACTATTTTTGAATGTGCCTTGAAGAGGGACACACACACACACACACACACACACACACACACACACACACACACACACACACACACACACACACACACACACACACACACACACACAGGACATTGCTAGCCTGTAGGTGCAGTCAGAGGGTGCTACTGATGGAGACTAATAGAGGACCAGTAGACTTCTGAACCGGTCGGGGGTCTGATGCTGTGATTGGTTCAGACAGGTTCCACTGCTGAGCCGGCATCCAATCATCTGTAGTCTTCCTCTGGAGTGCTGCATTCCGTTCTACACTATGTTTCCGTGTTTATGTCTGTGTTTGTGTGTGTGTTTATGTGCTTGCTTGCCCACCTCGCCTGAATCCTCCTCACAAACAACCTGTCACATCCCGTCTGTAGAGTGTGTTTGAATGTAGGGCTCAGCACAGTATGGGGCGTGCGTGTGTGTGTGTGTGTGTGTGTGTGTGTGTGTGTGTGTGTGTGTGAGAAATTCAGGCCTCTGTGCAGGGGACTGATGCTTGAGTCAACAGCCCATCCCAATGTCCAAACCAATCCTGTTAAACGAGCCTTAATTTCTCCCACAGTATTGTGTGTGTGTGTGATGTTACAGTAGTAGTGGGACCAGCCATCTATAATTGACTTTGAAAAAGGAGTTAGGGTAGGGGGGTAGACGGTAGAGGGTAATGGAAAGGGTGGTGGAGTGAGATCGACAGAGACAGTTGTGAAAAGAGTGAGAACGGGTTTGTGTGAAAGAGAGAATATACATCCCCGATCCGTCCTTATCTCCACAAACTGCCTTGGGTTATTTTTAAATGATTAACATGCTGCTGAGATTCTCCTAACATTTTGTTTGGAGTGTTTTTGGTTGTTTGGCATTAACTGGAGGACTCTGACTTTGGCCTTGTTGTTTTTCTTCTCTTCTTACGCGTGTAACTCAGCATGTGATGATGAATGTTTAATAGATGTTTAGGAGTCTAAGAAAATGTTGTACGATAGAGTGTTTGTGTGGTTGCTTGCCCTACTTCTGCAACAGTCCTTTTTATGTTTTAAACTGAAGGCGCTACAGCAAGGGGTCTTGGGCTTTTTCTTCCTGGTACCCGAAACATAAGCCAATCTTATGAAAACAGATGTATTCTTCGTGCTCCTTATTTTGCTGCCGTAACTCAAGGGATCTTGTGCAAGTGGTCCCTTCAGTAAATGCTTGTACAATTGCAGCCAGTCACACAATTTACTGTCCTTTACAGCGATTACAAACACCCAGTTCAGACGACTCTGCTCTTAAGGCACCCCACTGGCTTCAGCCTTTTCGCTGATCCCCGATTGTGGTTTTAAGCCGTGAGAGGCCAGGTTAATATAGGATTGAGGATAGAGGGGGGACCTTTCACCCTGGTGTGTTGCAAGTAACCGCGTTTCCGTCCTTGAATTCACCATATTGTATAGGGATTGAGTTGAAGGGCTTTAAAGAATCTGTTATCCATACTGTAGGACTGAACGATCACGTTTGCCATTCCCACTTCTATAGGCCTGTGATGAAGATAATACTAAAAAGCATTAAATAATGTACGAGTGGGGGAAGGAGGAAGGAAGATTATTGAAGTGGTGTATCCCTAAAATCACAACCCTGCAGAGTTACAGCCTTTATCCGGAATCCATTCAGACATATGCATTTTTCATATATTGGATTAATAAACTTGGATTAATAAAGCCGTACAGCTTTCATAACCCAGTGGTCACTCTGTGTTAACGAACATCACCGACACAAACAAACATTTTATCACTATAAAATACAACTGATCCAAGCTGTTCTGTATCAAAAGCTCATTCAATCAGTTTGAGAGCAGGAAAAAAATGCCCTCAATTTCATGATCAAGTCAATTGGTTGAAGCTGTTTGTGGGCCAACATGGTTTCCAACATGAGGTGTCCAGTTTAAAACCCAGTTATGGATTGGGGCTTTAAGTTATTGAATTTGAATGTCTCTCCTTATAGAGTCAAACGTCTGTGGTGTCTATTCAGAAACCCCTCATCTTCAAAAAGTGAGCTTTATAAGAATTGTGAAATGTTTTTAAAATATTAAATAAATGTCTTTGTCTGGGATTTAAACTCTTTCAGGTTTTTAAACTGAGCCTCTGTGTTGTAGGTGTCGTCTTCAGCTGTACCTGGATGTTAAACTCTTTCTCCTGACATTTTAAATATCGGAGACATCTGATCTGTAAGTCGTTTTGGACAAAAACGTCTGTTAAATGGCTGTAATGTAATCTGAGGTTCCTGCAGGGCATCAAAGGTCCAGGTTCATTAAACACTTATATTGCTTGAGTTTATGATTCCTGTTATGTTCACAAGCTGCTTCTTTACACTCTATTTGCCTCAGCCTGCTGTGATACCTCAGGATCACCATTTCTTTCATGTTAACTGTTCTCTCTCCTCCTGGCCAGATCAGTCTCCGTATTAGCTTGACTGCCTTCTCAGAAAACACTGACGTCTTTAAGAGATCCTTACACCACTGACACTTGAACTGACGGAAAAGGACGGAAGGGGCTTTACATTTCACAAGACTGCAGGAGGCTAAGGAAGAATGACTCTAGACAGTGTCCTCTATATATAAGACATTTGGTGGATGCCTGTGTCCAACGCACCTTTATAGCATGAGGGTATACATTATCGCTATGGGTGGCCTCCGTAGACTCGGAAACCCCAAATCCTGGCAGTATTAGTACCACGCTCTACCCATTGAGCTGCATAGGAATGCAGGTATGTCTCCTCCTAGTATGGGGATGACATTTGAATCAGTAACCCACCGCACTTGTGTCCTCTAACCATAACGGAGACATAAAAAACATCTGAGTTATTGATAAAACACAGTGGTAACCACATTCTTTCAATGCAAAACCTTCAGGCTGTTAATTAGAACTGTTGTCAGCGATGCAGTCACATCAGTCGAGGCTGCCTCATTTACCATCCGTGGGGCAAAGTGAAGACGGAAAGACTTGTTTCACCAGCAAAGTGACTCAAGTCACAGTAACACATTATCCCCATGGGCAGCAAGATCACACCGCCAAATCCCCTACCCGGCGTCAACTGCTGACATGGATTGTATTTGTAGTAAAATATCTGACAAGGAGAGGGAGTTGGATGGAAAGAGAGAGAGAAAAGGGAGGAGAAGAAAGAGAGAGATTGAGAGACACTGTCAGCTGTCAGCTGCAATAAGGAAATGATGAGATATTTTGAGATGGGAGGTTTCTGCAGGATGCTGACAACATGGTATTGTTTCTGGCCTATATAGTGTGTTTTCCAGGGGGAGAGTTGAGCATTAGTGAGGGATGGTGGCTCTAATGCTCATTATGTTGTTTGATAACTCTGCTACGACCTCTGGGAGAGGTCATGTTAAACAGGTCAGAGGGCACCTTGGAGTTGGTGGAGGTTACGCTCTCCTCAGCTGGTGATGAATCACCTGGCTGTGCGTGCGTGCGTGCGTGCGTGCGTGCGTGCGTGCGTGCGTGCGTGCGTGCGTGCGTGCGTGCGTGCGTGCGTGCGTGCGTGCGTGCGTGCGTGCGTGCGTGCGTGCGTGCGTGCGTGCGTGCGTGCGTGCGTGTCGTCCAGGGATTCATGGGTCAATGAGATATATAGTCCATATGTCACAGTCTGTGTATGAAGTCATCCAAAGAGCGTCTTGGTTGTATTGGGCTTTGTTTTGTTTGGTTAGATTATGTATTTGTGTGCATAAAGACAAATGTATTGGGTTTGGTATTGTCTGGATGTGTTTGTATGTGTATATGAATGATTTTCTGTTTATGTGGCGTTGGTAGTAAAGTAAGTAATTTTGCTTCTGGGTCAGCCTCTTCTTTTTTTTTTTTTTACACTTCACAATATCACATGTTTTCATTTGTCTTAAATACTTTGCATTTGTACGTGCTCGCCAGCTAGCATTGGCTTGTACAGTAGGATTTCATTATGATTATTTTTTTGTGAGTGTGATTGCTTCAAAGCCATGTTCCACTGATTCTAATAGCAAGTTTCAGGTTCATAGCACTGAGAAAATATGAGCTGAAAGAAGTGGGTGTTCCTGATCAATAACATGAAAAGCTTCATTTGGTATGAAGTTATTTCCCATGATAACCCTCTGCTTATGTGTGTGTGTGTATGTGCGCGCTTCATCATTTCGTTGCTGTCACAATAGTGGCGAGAAGGGTCCTGAGAGACATAGGTCTGGCCTCCCACATGCCTGTAGGGGACAGCACACACACAAACACACACACTTGGGCTTGATTAAATCCAGAAATTCCCACCTCATTGGTTTGACACCTGCCTCATTTCTCCCATTCTCTCACTCTTTCTTTCATTCTGTCAGGTCTCTCTCCTTTTTCCTTCACAATTACCTCACTTCATTGTACTACATAGTACTTACTGGTGTGTGTGTGTGTGGGGGGGGGGCAACACCAATCCCAGTTTATTAATTGTAGGGGAAAGGAGATATTAACAATTCTGATCGAGAGCACAAATGAGATACAACTGGGAGATCCAGTCGACGAGAGAGGGAATATAGGGATGAAGTAGAGAAAGCTTTCCAAGCAGAGAGAGATGGATGGAGTAAAGGAGAGGCAACTTTTTTTCCTCAATGATAGAAGATCCACCTGAGTCATTCCTATTCCAGTTTAAATGAGTTTAGTTATTTCAGGCACATAACATATTCCTGTTTTGGGAGCAGTTACAGAGGCAGAGTAGAGAGCGGTAGATGTTGATGTGTCCCATGTGCTCTGTCTGCAGGTAGTTTTACTTTCAGCAGGTGATGACAGGCTTTCACAAGGTCACGCCATTGCCTCTCTGTCTCTCGTTCTCTCTCCCTCCGTCTGTTTCTGTGTCTCCCCCTCTCTCTGCTTTTTCGCTCTCTCACTCGAGTTATCTGTCTTGATTCTCGTTTTCCCATCTTCAGTCTTTTTCCATCTCTTTCTTCTCATGGCTGAGACTCGACAAGCCTTTTAGTATGTCCCCTGTTTACACTCAGCATTAACATGTGTCTCGATATGATTTAGCTGGATTACTTTCACACCTCATATTAGAATTTGTCGACATTGAAATGTGATTTCTGTTTCCCTCACCAAAACACAGATTGCCGTGCACCTCACTTCCTCACGTAGTGTTTATGTCCCTATCTGAGATGCCTGCAGCCCGTTTGATTTGAGTGAGCTTCCTGGTTGGATTAACACATTGAAGTGTCTGTTTGCGTAGCTGTTATATGTGGATTGGATTTACTCTTTGTTGTTAATGTGCCTAAATGCATCTCTGACCGCCTTCGGTGCTGGTGTGGGTGATTGGATAGTCAATGCTTTTTTTATGTGGGTTTCCTCTGTATGATTACAATCCAATCACCCAGGACACACGTTAACACCAGGTGTAAAGGGAGTCGATGATTGAGTTTACTTATCCTTTACTTACAAACCTATACTCTGTATTAGCATAATGAGGGTGTTTGAACTTCAGTGAAGTTCATCTTTTTTCACAAGGTGTAGAAATGGGACCTAATGCTAGTGTAAAAAGGACTATGCACATAACTGTGTCGGCTTAAACAAAATCAGAGCTGTCAACGCGATGTCAGAGTTTGTTAAAACACAACGGTGTCATGTCATTACATAGGACACGTGTATAGCTCTAACGCTCTGATTCGAAGACCTTATACATAATTCACAACGATTTGATCCAACAGAGGACTGGGAATCTCATTAGTACCTCATTAGGACCCACATGTCTACAGATGGAGAGAGGGCAAGAGAAAGATGGAAAGAGAGGTGGAGACAGGGTGGTGGAGAACCAAGAGATGAATAGAAATAGACTAAAATAGAGACTGACAGAAAGTGGAACAAATGTCGGAAGAATAGATACTATAATATACATGTCTAAAGATATAGACATCATCATTTTATTCATCAAAGCAGAGTTGTAGAGAGAGGGGGAGAGAAGGAGGAATCGCTGCTGTTTAATTGCTGGACCCATTAGTATCGTGTGTGTGTGTGTGTGTGTGTGTGTGTGTGTGTGTGTGTGTGTGTGTGTGTGTGTGTGTGTGTGTGTGTGTGTGTGTGTGTGTGTGTGTGTGTGTGTGTGTGTGTGTGTGTGTGTGTGTGTGTGTGTGTGTGTGTGAGAGAGTGATGGTTCACAGGGTATAGATGACCCCCTAGTCAGTCGTCTGAGAGCGAGAACCCATGCTGAGTTGAGATGAAGATTAATTAACTATTTGCGGTTGTGTGAAAATCTCATAACTTTGATTCTGTTCGTTCTTTACTTGAATTCAAAGTTAAATGTTAAGGCGGACCGCTTTTCCTCCATTCCTGTAAATTCTTGAAGAAATTAAACTGCCCTAAACTGTGGGGATGTATATATTTTAAGTTAAAATAAATTATTTTATTGACTTGTCTGCTTTGCAATATTAATAAAGGCATTTCCTATCTTTTGATTGGTCAAGAGCTCTACAGCGACATTTTTCCATGTTTGCTCTTGGGTATGTGTCCTACTGTTATAAGACCCAGTTTAACCAACAACTGCTCCAGTGGAATCAGATTCAAAACAAAAGTGCATACCCGGTCTGTGCAGGACACCCCTTGATCTGAAGATTTCCAAAGTCTTGTAACAGAAGCCACCTCAGATGGAACGGAGACCATCTACAAGTACGCATGCTGGGCCTGCTGAGTTTTGGAAGTGGAGTGACTGGCCATGTTTGGCAGGTGGCTGGTTTGACACCGGTAGAGAACTTGAAAGCCTAACTATTTCAAATAATGAACATGGAATTTGGTGAATGTAAGACTCTTTGTATCAGTGAATGGTTTGAGCTCCTGCTGGTTTGACAGTGTCAGTGAAAGAGTTGAATTGTTGAATGTGGGGAAATGTCATTGCTAGACAGAGGTGGTCTGACAGATGGCATATGGACGGTACAGCACTGACCCTCTGTTCACCTGGACTGACAAGCACACAACACCTGCTGCTTTAATTCAGTCTCTCCCTCCTTCCCTCCCTCCCTCCCTCCATTTCAATTCAGATAAAGTGCTTTATTGGCAAGAAAGTTATGGACACCATTGCTAACGCACTCTCTCTCTCTGGGTCTGCTGGCTGCAGATCTGTTGCTCAGCTGCGGTCTATCGTGCTTGGACTAGTTTGACACACTTTATCGTTCTTTGAAATGATGGAGGCTGTACCATACATCAGCTCAATGACTCAGGTGGCAGGTGTGTGTGTGTCAAAGCCAGCCTACCAGCTGCCCTTGTCCTAGCCAGTGTCTTTTGTTACACACAGAGGGAGTTGACACCGAACCAAACCCACTGACACTGAGATATTATCAGCTGGGATCTATTCACTAACAGACAAATACACTGTGTACACACTGTACCTGGGCGCACACACACACACACACGTTGGCCCACATGGAAAGTAGAAAGTCCCATGGAAATCGTTTAAAGTCTGTTTCAACAAGCTGTTGTTACACACCCAGTGCTCTATTCATATTGCTAGACTGGAAGAGACAGGCCAATGGTAGGGAGGTGTGTGTGTGTGTGTGTGTGTGTGTGTGTGCGTGCGCGTCCTATAGGCCTTGGTACTTTCCCCATTGAGTTTCAGTCTATTTGTTTGCCTCTGAGTGTGTGTGTTCCTTCTCCATACACCTTCGGGGTGACAAGAGACCGCAGAATTATCTGAGCATTTATTGCAACATTTTTCAGTGACACACACACACACACACACACAATGATAGATAGATGAAGGTACAGATACTCTCTCTCACTCTCTTTGAGTGTGTGTTTGTCACATCCAGGCTCTATTATGTTAAAGTATAGAGACATGTGCTTGATATACATGAAGTCATGCAAGATGACAGCTAGCAACATTTGACCTTTTGCTCATACCTGGAGGGCGGCTTTTAGACGCATGCACACAGCGGCGATAGAGGGAGGAAGAGGAGGGAAATGAGGAGGATTGTAGGGGTGGACAAATTTGGGAAGGATGGAGGATGAGAAAGAGAAGAATGACATGATGAGGTGATGAATAACTTGGAGAGACAATGCTTATTTCCCAGATTCAGAATCTGGATGATTGTTAAAATGAGGATGAGGGCAAACCTGACAATCTGACTGACTGTATCATACATGTGTTTGTGTCTCTGTATCTATACCTACAGTATCGGAGTGCCTGTATATACAGTACGCGCCTGGAAGATGTTGTCATTTTGTGTGTGTTTAAGCATCATGCACTTCATTCAAGAGAGCTTGTTTCTAATTTTACTGAGCTGACAGATGGACAGGGTACAGCAAACGAGAGCAAAGAAGCAATTTAACCAAACAGTATTTGGAGTGACACAAGCCCAAGGCCTACAACGTGACTATAGGTACATATATGTGCAAAGGAGCGTGCACACACATACACACACATGCATGCGCACACACAGCGATCTGCCTTGGTAAGGCATGGGGTCGGCAGGTCAGTGCCTCGGTATACCCGGGGCAGTTCTTAACCTATGAGGTGCTGTGAGCAGAACGCGAGATATGGAGGGAGGGAATATAGCTGGGGGGGGAATCTGGCCACATGTGGCATATAGGCTACTGTACATACCCTGGTCGCCTGAATACCACTGAATATCAGCAGTGATTTGTGATTGAATTGTGCCGCTTTTGTGTATGTGTGCGTGTAAAAGATAAGTTGCCATAGTGTATTCTCCCTGAGCCAAGCAGGCTAATTTGTTGTAAACGTAGTTGCGTAAGTTTACTCAGTGATGTAAAGATTTACAACATCGCTCTCAAGTTTTAGAGGTGCACAGATGACCACATTTGTTAAGCCTGATTTAACTGGCTAAACATAAACAACAAATAGTCCTCATAATCCACTAGCGTCGCACCACTCGTACCACACCACTTGGTGTGTTGGGGCCTTCATCAACAGAGAGTAGGAGACCTTGAAGGCTGATATGTGAAATTGCTATCAGTGTACCACTGGCAAGACCTGATGGCCAGTGGGCATGCTTGTGCTTTTATAGCTCATATTTCCTTGTCTATGCTGTTAGTTGCAAGGGAAAATCTGAGCTAAAATCAAATGTGTGTGTGTATATATATATATGGACAGTTTAATTAGATTTTTCAGTATGACCTATTCTCCCAATGCTGGAAATCAGATGTTCATAGATATACAATCAGTGTACTAAACATTAAAAATGCCTTCCTCATGCAGAGTTGCACCCTGTGTTGCACAGAGCACTTTTCAACTGTCTCAAGGCTTAAAACTCCTTCTTTAACCTGTCACCTCCTCCTTCATCTCTTGCACAGTTCCTAAGGTTTTGTGCACCCAGTGGAAATCCATAGGTGACTTTTGTTTTAGGGTGACGTGGTTAGAATCCCAGTTGGTCCCAGGCTGCCTCTGCTCAGCAGAGTAAAGAGAGACGATCTGGTTTGTGTCTGCAGCTTTTGGCTAAGGACTCCAGTAGAGATGATACACTCTTTTATCTCCCCCCACCCCTCTCTCCCCGTCTTAATCGTGTCCTTTCTCTGTTAATTTTCACAGCATGGGCTCTGCTCTACCATTGTCTTTATTAGCACGCAGACATGAAAAAACCCAAATTAGCCAGAGATCTCTTTACAGCATTTTATTATGACGCTAAACCATTTTAAGTTTATTTTCCTCTCCAACGCAACATTCACTGTCTCTCCCCACATTAAATATTCAACCGGCATCCAACATGGCCTTGATTAGCTCTACAAAAACATCAGATAACAACAGTTTTTAAGGAGAAACTGCAGATGATTTAAAAACGATGATGAAGCATTAAATAAATGCACACTGTTTCCTAGCAGTATAATGGGTTTTCGAGGTATGAAATATAAAGGAACCCCTTTCTGTTTTACTGACTGAGGGATGGGGGGTAATTGGTGAACTCTAGATCAGTCTAACCAAGGGTTACTAGACTCTGTGTTAAGGGGAAAGCCTGGGGAATCTTTCTCTGACAGGGTGGGGTGGGAAAAAATCAATTCTCACTACAGAGTTTGTATGAAGAGCTTATTCCAAAATGAGATATTCACCATCTTAAAAGTTATAGAGTGATGTTACTAGGGGTTCCCTTAACAGCTCTCACACAGCTGCGTTGCTGACGTTTCACTTTGACCTTGTTAAAAGTTGAAATTTATCGTGGAGACATTGCATATTTCAGCTGGAAAATCAGATTTAATTTCATCCAAGTGCATTTCTACCTCTGTCTAACTGGATTAGAATTTTACTATCTAGGTACATGCTTGGTCTTCAAATACGTGTTCTTGTCCGTACATGTAACATAGAAATGTAGTGTGAATTTGTACACAGATGTAACAAAAAAATGAATATGCATTGTAGACCTTAGAACCTGATTCTTCAATGAACATGATCTTCAGCCTTTCTAATTGAAAGGCTGAAAAGGAGAGAGAGACCGAGGGAATCAACAAATGTGGTTCAACAAAAGAGGCTCCATTTGTCCCCCACTAGAAAAATATTCACCATCCTTCTAACAAGCTGAATGTATTCTAAAAATCATCTCCTCATTCTTTAAAGCCCTTTTTCATCCAACAACCCTCCCCCCCTGCTCTCTTCTCTTTTTTAATGTAATGAACCTTGCCTTGAACCATCTTTTTTAATTGCTGTCGACTCAGACGAGGAGAGTGCGGGTGGAGGGATAAAAAAACCCTTTTTTTAACGTTCCATAAATTAATTTTCAGCAAGTAAGCAAGGGGGGTTCGGAATAGCAATTTAATCAGACAGTTGGCTTTGTGCACGCTGCATCCTGGGCTTTTAAAGGAATGTTATTTAGAATAAATAAGGTGCTGTGGTTAAATGAGGAGGCCTTTTAGAGGGACTGATGAGCCACCATGGAGCCACTTCAGGCTGCGTTGGGGAGAAGACATCAACCAGGGAAATTAACAGGCTGAATAGATGCTTAGACTATCTGGCCCTCTAATGAGACTCCCATAGTCTGCATAGTCCCCTAACACACGCACATGTACTCACATATCTGCTTTCACATGCACGCTCGCAGCACACCAGGTCACATAAACACAGACACACACAAAATGCATGTACACATGCACACATACAAAGAAACGTGTACACACACAAACACACTTGTTGTGGCTGCGGCTGGGCGGTATCGGTGAGGTCTTCGCCTCCTATGGCAGCTGTTGTCCGCGGTGACTGAGGCGGTGCTGCCATGCCCATGCTGGATGTTACATGTTGATCCGGAAGTATCCAATCGTTCTTATTGTATTTATTCTGTGTATCCGTCCATGTTCGTTTTGTTATCAACAATTAAATCTCTGTTTGCCCACTCAGCACCCATTGCACGCCTGATCGACCCTTCCCAAGGTTTCTTCAATTTTTTTTTTTGTTTCATAATGTGAAGCCCTTTGAGAGTGTACATACACTACTTGCTGCTCACTTTATTCTTAACTGCTCCATTTTTGCATTTTCTCACTGCCAATCTGCAAAACCGCTACTGTTTCTCCTTCTAGTACAAGTGTATGTATGTATGTGTCAGCCTGCAGTGCTGTATATGCCTCAGTGCATCCGTGGTATTATGTGTGTGTTTGTGTGTACATACTATACTCAAGTGCCTGTGTGCTTCCCCGGGATCCTTTATAGGACCCTTATCTTCCACCTCTGCTGCTACAATGTGATATTGATGGATTGTTGTCTTGGTCGTAGTTGAGTCTACAGCGGCCGCATCTTCCATCGGAGGCAGCATGCCCTAAGAGGTGGTTAGCTGTGAACAAAGCGTGCACACAAATCCCAGTCGTGCCACAGCAATCGTTTATTCATATTTATGTCTTTTATAAAGCTCCCTCTAACAATACCATATGTTGTATTTCTTTCTTTAAAGAGTGCTTCCCTTTATAGTGGTTCACAAGTGGGAGCATTTTTCAGTTGGACATATTTAAGACGTATCAGACACCTGAGAATGTATCTGCAGCTACCTCAGCTCCCTAGCTTCCATTGGAGGCAGTACACACACACAAATCCCATCCCAATATGCTGTGGCTTTTGTTCTTCCATTGCCTTCACAATATCACAAGTTGACAATTGTCATAGGTCACTAAAAACATGATCTTGGGGGGTTGTGGTTAACTGTAGGGCTTTATTTGTTTTATTATTGAGACATTCACATTTGGAAGTTAAAGGACAGTGTTGCAATACCTTTTTGTTGGCACTTAATTATGTTGTGTTGTGTTAGGATTAAATTGCCAGAGATTGTTGGTTTGCAAAGATTGCCGATGCGGTCTAGGTCACTGAGCATGTGGCATTCCACTGTTCCAAACTCTTGCTTGTAATAATTCATAACCTTGAAACCAACCAGGATTGCTTATGCTTGGACAAATTTTCTGTGGATTCATTCAACCAAGACTGTCCTTTCACCTTTCAACCCAGCAATAGTCCCCCTCGTCTCTACTTTCTCGCACATAAATTTTCACATTCGTTCGCACACAGGCAGAGTGAAAGGCCTCACGGGGAGAGGTCCTGGATGATAAATGCCTGTGACCTGAGTCTGAGGCTAAAGCTGACACACTAATACACACGGGGCCATGTGTGTTTACCCCATTTACATTAGAATAGATGAGAAAACTGAAATGCCTTTAGTGAGGCAATTAGTTTACACCACAGTCAACTTATAGCTATAAACAGTTGCATTACATTGTGATGGGCTTAGAGGACCCGGCTCTTTACTTGAGGCATTATTCCTTTGTCTGCTGTATTTTTCAAAGCATCATACATACATCAGGACTCTATGGTGACGTGTTCATATGTTGGAAAATAATGAAAAATCCTTATTCCAGCTAGACAGCGAACAGTTGTTTTGTTGGTTGGTCTGTTGTTGTCTGTTGTGTGTTCCCATCCCAAAGACTATACTCAGCAGTTGTCTCTCCATAATAGCCTCAGGCTGTTGGTTCTCTCCCATAGTGTTGTCCCATAACAGCCTCTCCTGTAGAAAGCAGGACTTTGCATTAGAAATAGGACTCTTGGGAGTTTGTTTTTAATTTAATTTTTTTGGTTACCGCTTCGGGGTTCTCTCTCTCTCATGCTCTCTCTCTCTCTCTCTCTCTCTCTCTCTCTCTCTCTCTCTCTCTCTCTCTCTTTGGCTCTCTCTCTCCCTGTCTGTGTGCGTGTCTTCCTGTTGTGATGCTCATCTCTAATGCAATTCCCTGCGTACAAGTCTGTCTGTATGTTTGTGTGTGCCTGTTCCATCGCTCCTGCTTTTTTTATAAGCATTTTTTCCATTATAAACCATTCAAGTGGTGAATACAACTCATTTATAGTAATGCAATATTTATTGCGCATTCAGCTCATTTTTACAAGACAGATGTCATCCATTTCAGTGTTTTGGGCAGCTGTCAGTGGTACTTTTTTTTTTTTAGAACCATAATCTGAGAGCTTTGCATTTCCTATGACTTACCTTTTACTAGACCCATGTTGATGATTGGGCTCCATCCCATCTGAAGGCGGTGTGTACAAGCCATAAACTAGCCATGTTATAGGTGCATTGATTGGCCAACATATTGCCTGTAACCTGTAAAAACAGCTTTAACCTGAATGCCTTTATTAACCACATTGGTGGTAAATGTGGGGAAATTGACAGCAGGATCATTTCTTTTCCTCTAGATGGGTTTGTCAGTTTTGTGACAGTGGGTTTAAGGTTTGGGTTTGGTTATGGCAGCTCGGATCAATCCCAATTTTCTGCCACTGTCAAGTCTTTAAAAGTCGAGATTGAAAACAAGAGCCAATTGGGCCTGTGCAACCTGCAACCATAGAGCCACTTTTATGTCATGATCTTATACTGATTGTTTTTGTACTCCTTTCTACGCTTTACTTCAATTTTTTCTTGCTTTGCTTTCATTGCTTTTGTTGTCGATTCTATTGGCTTTTTGATAAATTTTTTTTCACTCAATTTACTCCAACTGCTTTATAAATGTTTTGATTTGTTTTGGCTTTTGTTTGGATACTTCTGTCTGCATCCCTAATTGAATTAGGCTGGCGGCAGGATGGACTCAAAATGGCTGCTGCTCCAAGGGGGCGGAGCTACGATTTAGAGTGACCGCTACGAATTGGGAAACCGATTATTCAGATATGTTGTCTGTTATTGTCATTTGTTTCCACGGTCTCCCCAGACCCTGTCAGCTGATAGGGGGAATGGCATGAAATCCCACCTCAAAGCTCCTCCTCACTGGAGGATTTGGTCTGCCAAGGTCTCTTGCTCATCTATTTCTCTTGCTCTCCTCTGTCTCCTACTGTTTCTCTCTTTCTTTCAATTCCCTTTTCTCTTACTTATCCCTCGTCTTTCTCCCTCTCTCTCTCCTGACTGTCTCTACGGGCAGGAAATTCTGCTATCTGATCCTATACAACTCAACAACAGTCCTCGAGAAAGTGTGTGTGTGTGTGATCCTGGGGGATTTCTGCAGCTTTACCTCCCAAACCCCCCTCTCATCCCTCAATCACAGTCCTCCTGCTCTCTCTCTCTCCTCCACTCTCACCCCCCCTCCATTTCCTCGCTTTCTAGTCCTGCTATTGTCCTTCCTCTCCTTACCTGGTGATGAAGATGTGTTCTTGACATTTTGTTTCCTTTCTCTCACTCATCGCCATCCCCTCCTCTTCAGCTCCCTTGTTTCTCTTCCTCTCCTGAAATATTCCACTCCCCTTCTCCGTGAGCTGTCGATGAAGATATGCTCATGACGGTTTGACTTCTTCCTCTCTTGTATGTCTCTCTCTCTCCATCCTCTCCCCCTCCTCCTCTTTTCTCTAGGCTCCAGACATACCTTTGCTGATAACACTGACTGCTTACTTTACTTCGCTGTGCTTCACTTTGAGAAGTCAGTTGCTGGAAGTCCAATCATTTTCTATATTTCACCGATATTGTCCATTAGCAGCCTACAGTGTTGTTGTACTCAAACAAGTAATGAATTACTCATTACCCATTTCAGAAGGGATGCTGTTTCTTTACATATTACTCCCTGGGAGCATCGTCTTACCTTCAAAACCTCTACTGTGAATGATCAGGGAAATCGAACAGCGTCGGTGTGCTATGTTCTTGTCATCCTTTACGTCGATAAAATCAAATGAGCGTTTTGCTGTGTGTTACGACCCATCTTCCCGTGGTGTGTACCCCCTCTTAACGGGACGGCAAACATTTACTCAAGACGAGTCATTTCATCTGAACTGACCTTGCGCTATTGTCGCTCTATGTGGTCCACTTAAATTCAACCCCATTGATGCTACAGTTTTCCTGCAGATGATGCAGTTAGCAATTAGCTACGGTGTTGCGGTTGTTAGCAGTTTGGACACAGTGTTAGTCTTCACTCTAGAAGAGCCCTGTGGTGCTAGAGGGCTGGAAGTGGCTTTGTTCGGCTATTATTACTATTGGTTAGTGATGTGTGCTGTATTGAATAACTTATAGGACAGTGGCAACAATCATTACTGTTTAAATGGCGAGTTAGAGGACGGTAATGGGACATTATGATATGGAGGGGAGCTGGAGACCTTGGCTCGCTCTGTCTCCATCTGTCCATCCACTTTCTCTCCTTTTTGTACTCACCTGTCCCCCAGCTCCACCCCTCTCCTCTTTTCCTGTCGATAAAGATGTTGTTTTGACAGTTTTCTGTCAATCACTGTTGTACATTTCCCTCTCTTCTTCCCCTCTGCCTCTCTCTCTCTCCTCTAGAGGCTCCTGGTCTTGTACAGTGACAGCTTTCATTTAGTTTAGTCTGTCTGCAGTCAGATCCCAGAGGCACTACAGGCCCAGAGTTAGCTGTTGTTTTATTTATTTTGTTTGTTTTTTGACAAAGGTGTCTTAGTAAACTTTGCCAGTATACCGCAGTTAGTCACAGAGGAGAGGCTTGCATACGGCATCAGAGTAACAAACTGTATTTCCTCTACATTCGTTCAGCCATTGTTGTCACTCAATGCCGGAAATGTACCCACCACGGCTCGGGAAAGAAATGAAAACAATCTGAAAAAAACCTATCCAGTCTTACTGACTCACAAACAGTAACTACTACTTAAAACTAATATTTAATATCATTGTAACAGCCGAAGTGGAAATTGGCACCGTGACTGCATAGTTGAATAAATAACAAAATGGTTTGTACTAACGTGTCCTGCCTGTGGCTTGTTTGCTGTAAAACATATCCCTGTCTACGAAAGTGAAGTGGAAGATTGAATGCATTTAGACACACACACACCCACACACACACACGCTCACATGTCACTTAATTGCTGAGGCTTGATGAGTACTTAACCTTGCCCCTTACTGTTTATGGCAATGGAGAGAGGTCAGGAGTGTGCCGATTGGCTGGCTCACCGTCAACTCATCCAGAAACAACCGGTGGAGGCTAGAGGAGAGGAAGGGGGAGGAGAGAGAGGACTGTGGAGCAGTGACATGAGTCAAGATGGGAGATGGAGAAAGGGAGTAAAGTCGACATCCTTCAGAATATCCCTGCTGAATCTGTGTGTTGTATCTTTTTAGTTCATGCCAAAGAAGCGTCTAATTGCAAATAGTATAGAATGACAGACTATATGACCATTCAGACGTTGAGCATTTCTCCAGGTATTTTCCTAACAGGATGGGTAACTGATATCTGTGTTTTAACTAAGTTGGCACACAGCGCCCATATCAGTATGCAGATATGCACACCTCTGAACAGTATGACCTCATCCTTTAAGCAACACGTTGAGGAGCATATGGCTGGCTCTGTGTGTGTAATGAGCTCATCCTCTCCCCCCGTGTAGTTAGCGGTATAGGACTGAGGGTGTTTAACAGCAGGGACTGAGAGTCATTGAGAGGACACACATAAAGACACGCATGCACACACACATTTACTCACGACTGCTGGCCTGTTTCTGATGGCAAGTCTCAGTGTCCCAAATGTTTGTCCTGGCATAAAATTCAACAAACTTGAAAAGATTAAATTGATATTTCTATTCAAATCAGAATTTGGACTATTGATCTTGCTAATACACTTAAGATGGCTACAAACATGTAAAATAATAATGGTAAAACCTTACTGGAGACAGGAAGAAGAACTGTTCTTCCTGGCCAAAATAATATTTACAAAAAAACACCACTTTTCATTATCAAAAGTAAAAATGGAATGTTGAAATAAGCGAAATACCTGTAATGGCTGCCATAGCAATTTCGTTGGTTTTTGATAATGTTATGATCATGATATGAGCTTTGGTTTGGGTCAACTCATGTACATGGCAAAGGCAGTGGGCTTAACTGTCCAGTGTCCGTTGGGAATATCAACTTCCTGGACACACGAAGAAATGTCACTAAGATTTAATGGTAACCGTCTTAATGGGACAGAAGGAGGTTACCATCATCCATGAGGAGAGGGCATTTCTTTCACTTCAAGTTGTGTTGTGAAAAAGTTGAAGCAGCCCTTTATATAGGTCATGTCCTATAGTCCACCCAGTGCCTACAGTCATTTTAATGTCACATCTACAGTAAGGGACTTCTCCCAGTCAACCTGATCAATTGAGTTGGACATTTAGTCTGGTCTTATTTGACTGATTCACTGTGTCCATTCAGCTGTTAAAAACCAGTATGTACAGCACAGCCCTCCCTACAGTACATGCATACCACAGAGGTCCTACATGTATGCATAGAGTGCTATACACTGTTGCCAAGGCCATCCATGGCCATTTGTATGTGTATGCATGTTGGGAGTGTGCGTGTGTGTGGACTTGGGCTATGAACAGCAGTAATACGGACTTGACAGGGGGCCGTAGAGATGTAGGGCGAGGTGCCAAGTCAAGGAAACACACACACACACACACACACACACACACACACACACACACACACACACACACCTCGTCCCCTGATCTCGGGGGACATCTGCTCTGGTCCGGGTCACTGGCAGCGAGTGCTCGGTCGGGCTCAAAACAATCGCCGCAGTGACTGCATCGCATAATCCCATCCCATCCCATCCAGGAGCGACATGTGCAACGTGATTGGCCTGTTCCCCCTGGGGCGCCGAGGCGACGGCTCAGGCGTTGTTGCCTTACTCGCTGTGTCAGCTATGGCTGTGTGTCTGTGGGCGGGGGAATAAGGAGCACATTAAAGGGACGTTAGGCACATTTTGGCAGGAGACACTGTGAATTATGCAGACGCCGCTACTGCGTGTGCGTGTGCGAGTGTTTGTGTGCTGATGCCAGTGTGAGTCCTTTATCAGGAGCAGTGTCAGAACAAGCGACTCTCTGGAAGCGTTACTTTCTTCATACTCGTTCTTTAAGGCTGCCTAGGTTGGGCCCATGAGAGACAGACTTACGGCTGGGTGTGATTTCACCTCATACAATAAAAGGAAAAGGCATTTCCCTTATGGATGTCATGTTCACAACAAAAAGATATGAAGATGAATAGAAGCTAGGCATGGGGCTCAAAAATAATATGTGCAGATTTTCTCTTTGCATGTGCTGATAAACATTTATGATTTATGATGAGGTATCATATAAGAGGCACCCTTCCTTCTTTCCATTTCATCTTTTTTGGCATCTACAATGATTTGTTGCTATCTGTTCAATAGTTGTGTACCAGCAAAGAGCGAGAAGCAGATAAAAAGACAGGGGAGAGAGAGAGAGAGACAGACGCACGGAGAGCAAAAGAGAGTTATTGATTGATCCACAAAATTCACAGCTGTCGCTAGCAATAGCTCTGAATAATACAAACAGGCTCTGAATGATAACAATGATAATAAAAACACTTTCTTCATCTCTCTTCCCTTCATCCCTTCACTCTTCTCTCTCCCATGCTGCTTTCATCCATCCATTCCTTCCTCGTTCACTTGATAATGTAAGCAGGCTTTGAATTGAGTTGTTTGTCTACCTTCATCTCTGTCTTCCTCCTCCTCGTGCTCCCTCCCTCCACTCACCTCTCTCCCACATCCCCTCCCTACTTCCATCACTCTCTTCCCTTTGTTTTGCTGAATATAAACAGTCTCTGAATTAAAACACAACTGACAGTTTGCATCTACTTCCATTGCTCCTCCTTTCTCCTCCTCCCTCGATTCCTCCCTCAAACACATTTCTCCCCCCTTCTTTCTCTTCACTGCCTCCCTCCCTCCCTCCCTGCTACCCTCCATCACTCCCTCCCTCCCTAGTTCCAGCTGTCAGGAGGTTTCATTATTAAAGATTCATAGTGGAGTCTGGGCAGCTTTTCCAAAAGCTCTTGTCAGACAGACCGAGCGTCTCAAATCTGACTACCGCTAACCAGAGATGACACAAAGACAGACATGCACGCTCGCTCGCACGCACGCACACACACACACACACACACACTCACACACACATGCACGTATCACTGTTGTCATGTGAAAACCTTGTAACTTGTAACTCCAATCTTTTCCATGTTTTCAATTCAGTTCCAGGATTGCATGCCCCTCTATTCTACCACCCTTCGTCTTATGAAACCCTTTAAAAACCTCAAAGATGCATGATGCTCAAGCTGAGAGCGAGGCTGTCCTGAAAAGTTGATATTTTGGAGATAGTTCATAGTTTACTTTGCCCCTCCCCTTAATTCAAAGCATTTTAAAGATGGAATTCTAAAGATGCAATTATTCTTTATTGTCGTAAATGACTTCTACAGGTCCGCTCATCAGTTGTGATTGGCTGAGTCACATCTAAAGCTGTTGTAAAATATCTTATCAATATAGATGTAATGAAAGTTAATGAAAGAAATCACACCCCTCCAACTCTCCAGCTCTTTATTGACAACTTTTTGGCTCATGTTGTTCATCAAAGGTCATGTTACCCTAGTTAATCAGAAAAGGAACCTTGAAGACAAATGAAGGTAACGATCACCTAGTCGTTACTGTAAGTTTGACTGTCTATTAAAACGTTAAATCTCTCTCTCTCTCTCGCTCATAATACACTTAAATATACTTTGATTGTATGTATTCTTTACACGTCTGATAGATCTATTGATCTTTTAGCTTTCAACCATAACAGAGTGGAGCACTACAGAGTAGTACAGATCAGAGAATACAGTAGAGGAACAGAATTGAAAACTGAAATGATTATGTATACAGATACCCACAATGATACCTTAATTCGAAGGGGATGGTTTTTGAATAAATGTTAAAATTGTGGAAAAATTGCTTTGTCCAATAGTGGTTTTAATAGTTTTTTTTTCCAATATTGCGGAACATCTTTGCAAGGCAACAAAGCCATGAAAAAAAAATTGAGGGAGGAATTCTGCTGATAGTTAATGACAAAATAGCAAAACGAAGGCCAGACTACTAAAAGTTTTTTTGTTGGGGGTGTCACCTTTCAGCCTTTATGTCAAGCCATTATATCTGTATGAATGTCTTCTGCAAAATATATCTTCAAGTGCCCAACTACTGTTATTTGACCTCCGAGTGGTAAGCTTCATTTTGAAAGCTAGTTGTTTTTGAAGGGTTACCATCGGAATGCACCATCAACTGCATTGAAAAGTTTTATTGAAAAGTTTTCACTTTATGCACTTCAAAACACTTGGAAAGGAGAATAAGACATTTGTCATGAAATCACCAATCCAAGCCATTCAGGATTCAAGGTTTGCTTGAAGCATTGCTTTCTCAAGCACCTTCCTTTATTTCCTATTCTGCCTGCTCCGATGTTCCAATCAAAGCAGGCTGGAGTTGTAGTCTCACGGATGTGGAAAGCAGAAATCTAGAGTAGGGTTGGTCAATATTTTGGGCTGATATTGGCCTTTAATTACTTAAATATGATATTGACCTGTCATGTTTCCCACCTCCGATATGATGGAGGTTCCTCCCTGAGCACAGCTAGTAAGTTAGTTTTAATGTTATTGTTATCTCAGATGGCAGAAGAGAGAAATCATTCCAGTATGATCTGTCAGTATTTTACATAAAAGCTGCGGGGGTGTCGGTCTGTAAAACCTGCAATGAACCCTGCCTCACCCTGCCTCACTCTGCCTCACCCTGCCTCACCCTGCCTCACCCTGCCTTGAGCAGCTGCTAACTGACTGACTTGGTGTCACATGATTGTCTTAATGCAGTTTCAGAGGCTTTTCCACCCTTTAAAACAATGGAATAACATTTTTGGAGAAACAATGAATCTTTGTAACCCTTTCGAACACTACACTTATTTTCTCCACGAAGATCCCATAGCAACAACACGCCGTAACGCCATGCCGTATGTGGGACTAACTGTCCTTTTTGTCATTTTTTTTCTTGTGTGTGCAGGAAAGCCCAGGAACAGGACAAGAAGGTGGTGGTAGCAGGTTGTGTTCCCCAGGCCCAGCCACGCATGGACTACCTCAAAGGACTCAGCATCATAGGGGTGTGTGTGCGTTTGTGTACCTTCCTTTGTCTTAATGTGTGTAGCAGATGGACAACCTCTGAGGAGTATTTTAGGGATAAGACTGTGTGTGTGTGTGTGTGTGTGTGTGTGTGTGTGTGTGTGTGTGTGTGTGTGTGTGTGTGTGTGTGTGTGTGTGTGTGTGTGTGTGTGTGTGTGTGTGTGTGTGTGTGTGTGTGTGTGTGTGTGTGTGTGCGCGTGCGCCCAGTTCATCTCTAAGCTCTTGATAGACACACACATACGCAATAGGTTTGACCTGTCATCCACCTGGCGGCCACCATGCTGTGACTGTGCTTTTCAGGTCTCCCTGCCGCTCGGTGGATCAATAGACGAGAGCAAGACCGGGGGCGGGGGGTCGCGGGGGTCGAAAACAGACAAGAATATATGAGGAGAATGGGGAGCAGAGAAGGAGAGAGGAGGAAGAGTCGGACAGAGTGTAAAGGGGGGAGGTTAGCATAGGAGTGAGCTTTGGAGAGGTGAAGGACCAAAGAATGAAAGAGTGGAAGGATGAGGAAAGGCTGGATCGTACCGAGGCAGGAGGAGAAAGCCATTAATGGAAAAAGATGAAAGGAGGGGTTGGGCGAGAGGGAAAGAGAAATGGCACAGATTCCTGTCATGGCTACGCTCCTGCTAGAAAGCATCTTTTACACTGGGTTATAATGGGTTATAACCTCCTGAGAAGTTATGTGTGAATTGATTAAAATTAATAAGATAGATAAGAGCCGTTTGTCCAGGAGCTTGACCAATCAGGAACCGGCACCTAATCTGCACCAGTTGTTGACCTTACCCACCATGATCACTTCCTATGGAAACAAAACGAGTAACGCTCCAAATCTTACAGGAAGTGACCTTTCTGTATCTTGTATTTTGTGTCCGTTTTTAACAATCTCCTACACAAAACTACCAGACTGGGAGGCCTACCATTTAAAATTACTTCCCATTTGGCTTTTTCGAGAGACTGCTTGTCCTACAATCACTCAACATGATTGATGATTTTGGTGTCTAGGTTCTCAACACTGAACCGGTAGGTTGACCAACTGGCCAATCTCCCAAAAGGCTATTAAGAGTCTATTCCTTAATTTTGCAACTTATAGAAGTTGTTGTCGTCCTGTATAAATGTCATTGCTCCAATTTTGTCTTTTTTTGCAATAGATAGCCGTCATTGTCTCCCGCATCTAAAACCATGTTTCATGAGAAAACAAATGTGTGTTGGGAGAGGAGCACCTGAATGCAAGTGGGCTGCTGCTGTTGCTGCTGCTGTTGTTCTCTTTTTAAAAGTGGCATGGTGCAGTCTGCAGAGGGTCAAAGACAACATAGAGGGCCAACAGAAAACACAAAACACAAACAAATTCCTATTAGATAAGTTGTTAGGGGGAGAGATAATGGAATGGAATGCCCTAATGTCAAAATATGTTGTTTGCATTCGATAGCACACCGATCGATAGCACACCGAAAGGCCCAAGACTTCCAGCCGAGCAGCCTCTTTGTATTGATAGGAGGAATTCATAGTACAGGAGTTTATTGATGGCAAGGAATTGGGCAATTCGGAACTGTGACTAAATTGGAACCGGTTCTCAATACCCAGCCAGACCCCTCAAATCAAGGTATCCCTACTCCCTGTTTCTTTTTCAGGCTATTTTACTTGAGTTATCATAGGAGGAAGGAGGAGAAGGAGAGGTTGTTTTGCCTCACCATGTTATATTTGTAGTTAGATATGCTTTTCCTCAATCTGTAACTCATATATTACCTCTTCCATCCTCCACCATCTATTAGGACCATGGAAATCATGTATTGGCCAACAACCTAAATCCAAGTTTTGGTAAAGGATTGGAGAGGCATTGAGACTCTTTCATCCACAGCAACATTTGTATACCACATACAAATGTCTGTTGAGAATGAGCTCTGATGAGGTGAGGGACGTGTTTTGATCATGTTAAATCATGCATTATCTTTTTCCACCACATCAAAATCTGCAATGAAAATACTTACAACAAACAAATGCAACAAAAAACAAAGTATGGAAACGTATTAAATCTTCCTCACAGTCAAGCAGTGCATAATTGAAAAGTATTTGTGCCTGATATGTAAGATATTCCAAAGACAATTATTGCACGCTCAGAAGAGCTAAAGAATCCCTGCATCAGTGCATATCTGAGGCTAACTTAAAAGAGTTGAAAATAGAGTTGGTCATTTTAGATGCTAGTATCTAGTATGCCTGCATTCTTGGAGTTATTCACTCCATGCTTGCAGGGAGACAAGAGCTGGCTACTAAATCACATGAACTTTGATGTTCATTTCACATAATGAGGATTCTATTTGCTTGCATAAAAATCAGCCGTCCCTCGTTGGGATAAATCAAACAGTCCAATATCCTGTGTTGATTACTGCCCTTGTCTTTAAAATAACAGCGGGCCTCAAATGTTACGTTTAATATCCTTTACCATAAATAATGTAATTACATTCAAATAAATGTGCCAGCCTGGAACGTAATTACATTCAAATCAAGCGGCGTGTATGTATAATATAATTACATTCAGCAAAACAAGCTTGTGTGTGTAAGAGCCTTCAGGGCTCGGCGGATACAGCTGGTAAGTTTACCACTGCAGGCCCTCTCCATTGTCATGACTAGATTGGATTATGCATTGATACATACATACAGACACACAGGTGGATGCTTGTGCACATGAACCCACACACACACGCGCACATACAGACACAGACAGATGCACATGTGCAGTATGTGGACACACTCTTCTCGTGTATCCTTGGTATTTACAATCCAACTCTGAATGACGGTTGGTGGGTTATGCAAAACAAATGCAAATAACCGGCGGTGGATTTGCATGAGGTGATTGCACTAACGGCTACAATAAGGGCTGGAGTTGGAAAAAAAAAAGAAAGAAGACATTACCTGTTTCATTCACTCACAGTTGATAGGCCTGTGTGTTATCTTTTATGTGTGTGTGTATTTCTGTTCTGTTTTCCTCACAAAAGTTGTAGTGATATGAATGACAATGAATTGAATGCAAGGCAAACAGATAGTCACGCTAGGCCTGCAGTGTACGCACCTCTCTGTACTAGACATGTCACATCCTGTAAGGAAATCACATCACACACACACACACACTGTTGGCTAGGTAACCAAAGGATTACAATGGGTACAAGATGTAAACAAAATGTACACGCACATCCGACTGCCTAAAAGCTTCTTTTTTCCCCATGCAATCCTCCCTCAAAATTAGCTTTTTCTTAACTGAAATAAAGGATCTACATTCACCAATGTCATGTAAAGTGAAAATTTTTAAAAGGCATTAATGCAGGTATACAAATAAGTGAACCTCCTCACCTCAGGCTAGTTCCCCCGGTTGGAAAGTCAAAAGTTCCTGGAACTAAGTACCAATAGTCCCTGGATATTTCCTGCGGTTGGAAAACGACAAATGATCTTATTATTTGTTGTTTCTTCTGTAATATATAAAATAATGGCCATCCCTTGTTGGGTCTCACAAACTTTCAAGTGTGAGTGTATGTATGTCTTGGGTGGGCCACCTAAGTGGATATTTTGTGACCCCCTAAAGCCTACTCTCTTAAGCTGTGGGTGACAACATGTGCTACGGCCCAATGTCTTATTGGCCTCTGTACCTGACGAGCAGTTAAGAGTTTTAATTAGCCTGGCTTCCAAGGAGAGAGGATAAATGATTAATTTGGCTCCTGGGGCCACATTATAGAAACATCCTAATTGCATTTTTTTTTAAAATCTCACTCATGCTGTTTGGGACTTTACAGAAAGACTCTTCCTAAATGCAGTCTGGAATTAGTTTGGATCTTATTTAGCGTCCACATTTTGGATATTTGTAGTCATCCTAACTTGAGAACTTGTTACATTCAGCAACCTAATTCAAGGACATGCAAGGCGGCAATCCTAAAAGAGTACAGAGTAACATCAGAATAGTAAAGGAGCCAGCGATAATCAATAAATAAAGGTACATGTGTCAAAAATCAACATGCTTTCTTCTCACAGCCAGGCAAGCAAACCGCAACATTTTTAAGACCTTAAAAACTGCTGTTTCTTTGCAGGGCGAATTACCGAACTGTGTTACTAGTGCGCACCCTCTGCTGGTTGGGTGGCATGAAGTCATGTTTTTCCCAGATTGTTCTTCAGTCACTTGTTTTTTCACTTTGGCATTAAAGGCTTCAGAAGCCACCAAAAACTCCCATATGCAGGAAGGCTCTATTGTATCATCTATCGTCTAAGGTGGTTGTTATCCAAATCTTTTTCAACATAGTTTCACTCATTACAATCATGCATTCTCATCCACCCACCTCCTCCTCCATCTCCACCCAAGCACCTTGAAAGCACTTCTGCAATATGGGCCCAGGCCTAAAAAGATCCCCCAGTCACTTGGCAAGTCGAACACTGGGCACCAGTGGGTCAGTAGGGGGCATCACTGAGCGCTGCATCACTTTCCTTTGGTGGTGGGGGGAAAAAAAAAAATGAATCCAGTATTTGTTCACCGATGATTCATTGGATTGAAGAGACCTTTAGTACCCAAAAGATTTCACGATTTCACCTCTCTCTCTTTCTGTCTTCCCTTTCACCTGTGTGCAAAAAAAATTCTCTAACCTTTAAGTGAGCAATAGTATTCTTTTGCTCTGGACAGCCCAGTATTTGAACAGGTTTCTACCATAAATGCTGTCTCCCGCTGGTGGGTGTGCTCCCACCGCTGCTCTGAATGGACCCAGATAGCCTGGCCATTAGAAGAAAATAGATTTTTATTTCAATGCATACTGTGCACGTAACTGCTGCCAGCTAGGCACAGTGTGTGTGTGTTGCTCTGGGGGAGGGGAGTGGGCCTACTTGAGCATAGGCACCGGGAAAGTTGGAAAGGAATGCTGGGAGGCATGAAATGAGAGAAATAATGGTAGGAGAAATAATTGTCTTACCCCACACCTCCTTCCTCTCCCTCCCTCTCTTGCTTCAAATTCTTGCAAATTCTACTGAGAACTGCTATGATTTCACCAATTTACCGCTCCCTGTCTCTTTTAGTACCTAACTTAACTTCTAATAGCTTGGCTCATGTTAAGCTGCAGGCAACTGGGTCTTGCCCATTTTATTGGGCAGTTTCTGTCTCTCTCTGTTAGTTAGTGTAAGTCTTTTTTTCTGTCTCAACTCCTCTCTTTCTCTTTCCTTTATTCTCTCCCTGTATGACCTCTCTTTACCTCTTCCTCCCACTTTGTCTCTCTGCCTCAATGACTAGTGGAAGTGGTGTTATACCTACATAGACACTAGGTGGGATATAGGAAATCTATACCACTTAATCCTGGTCGCAGAAAACTCTTTCTCTGTTTTTGCCTTTGTGTGTCTGCGTGGCCCAGATTATTTTCTTCACCACCAGTTTGTGTGTGTGTGTGTGTGTGTGTGTGTGTGTGTTTCAATTGCCCACCTTGTTTGTGAGTGGACCAGTTTGTTTGTGCATTGTCTTCGTCGTTCTCTTAAGGTGCATGGACATTGTTTGTCAATGTCAATAAACCTCTGTGTGTCTGTGTATTTCAGGTTCAACAGATCGATCGTGTGGTGGAAGTAGTAGACGAGGCTGTTAAAGGTACGGTAACACACACACACACACACACACACACACACACACACACAACCACTATGAATGAATGAGCAGGGATGAATTGATCAACTAATGAATGACTGACCATCCCTCCATTGTCGATATGAGGAACATTATTTCCAAGCTTTGCCTGCATGTATGAATGACTAGCAGAGAAGTAGTCCGTCCACATATTGACAAGCCATGAGGGTTCAGAATGACACGGCCTCCAAGAGCAGAAATACATCTGTTTTCAATGGGAAAAGATTATTTAAAAACTCCCATTCTTACTTGTCTGTCTGCTTTCTCATAATTATACGTTTTAAAACATTTGGTAGCCTGCCATGATGGTGAATCATACATACTGCTCTTAGTGTTCTGAAGGGAAAACCACTCCTGTTTAAAGGTATCCTTGAATTCAATAGCAACTTTTTTTTTCACAGTCGTCAGATTCTATGTTGTTTGGTAAAAGTAATGGGTCAGATTCACATTCGTATTAAATGTGTTGTCAACGTCCAAGTCATCACTGTTGTTGTTGGATCTCATCTGTGTTGCCGTCTGTGTGACTTGGTAAGTGGTCTGTCTGAGCAGCTCGCTGACAGAAAGACAGACTCACATGGTAATGATTAGGTCAGCCATTTGAACTGTTACTGAACCACCGCACTTAACTGTTTCATGAAGGTCAGATAGCGTTTACTGTGTGTGTGTGTGTGTGTGTGTGTGTGTGTGTGGATTCAAGCTGTCATAGACCCCCAACTGTTTGCTAATAAAGAACAGATTGAGTTTACACTCTGTGTGTGTGGGAGAGAGGGAGAGAGAGAAAGTGACTACTTTTCACTGCACGCCTCTAATGAAGGACAGAATACAGACGCTGAGCTGCGGCTTAATTTTATTATGTGTCATCAACCCCAACCCTCTGGCTACACACACACACACACACACACACACACACACACACACACACACACACACACACACACACACACACAGTGGGTTGAGTGGGATGTCCGTTTACAACAAGCTGCTTCTGGACTCATCTGTTTCTTCCTCTTTCCTTTCCTACCTTGTTCCTCCCCTTCCCTCCCTCCCTCTTTCTTTCTCTCCCTCCTTTTTTCCTTTGCTCTACCTCTTTCCGTTTCTGCCCCTACATTCTTCCTCCCCTACCCCATACCACCTTCCCATCCGCCATCCCTTCCACCTTTCCTTCGTCCCCCTGTCCCCCCTTCCCTCCCTCCATAGAAACTCATTTCCCCAGTATCATTACTGTTCTTTATGACCTCCTATAAACAGAGAGCTGTTATTTCAGCTCAGAGACCTGGGCATAAACCTTTAAGCCAGGGGATTTTCCTTTAGTAATGGCTACTAAAATACTTACCTCTATGTACTACTAATAGACGCTTTCTAGAGCTGCACTGAAATTGCTTGCAGGTCTGTTTTCCACATGACAAGAGTACTGGAATGCTTTTATGAGCTTGCTTCTCGAGGTGTGAGACTACATCTATTCAGTTTGGTTCTTGGCTGGGAAAAAAAAAAGAGTTTAAGCACTGTCACCTTATAGGGATACTTCACTGGGTACTGCAATACTACATTTAATCATGAAGCATGCACTTGCTGCTGGATTGCTCAGTGTGCAACTGGAGTTACCATCATACATGTGAAATGATGATTTTTCTAACCTAATTATCTCAGGGAGGGTTGCTGAGCACGCGCTCGTTTCCAGCAACACCCCTGCTTCACACCCGTACAGTTATACACATGCACACCACTACCCAATACAACCGCAGGCTTCTACTGCTGGCCACTGAGCATCTTCACCCGCTTATCTCAACCTGTATTTTTGTTATTCATTTTTTTGGGTTATTTATTTTGTTATTCACTGAAGAGTAGCCATCACAAACCAAATGGACCTAAACAAACAGGGTACACACAGAATATTGGTAAATGTTTATCAGGAAACGCCACACAAAGACTGGAGATGGGTTTTATTCATTCAGTTCACGCTTTGACTCTTAGCTGAAAGCAGTCTTCCACTGAAGTGATCTTTGCTCCATTAATACATAGCTGGTGTGCCTCTCTTTATGGGACAGTTTTGATGTCTCCATTTCTTTATTGGCATTCTGATATTGATCTTCTATGGTTGAGACGATAGCCTCGGATGACACCATTTCACCTGAGATTGTTGTATCTTTTAAAAGCAATTGAAAGGAACAGAAAAAGGGTGAGAGAGACTGAGAGAGAGAGAGAGAGGGGCAGGCTAATGTATCTATTTAGCTCCAGATCAGAGGTTATACAGCTTCCATATAACCCCATGATCCATATTTCACCAGGGTAAACAAACTGTTAGCTTGTGCCAACAATGAAATCATCCTTGAGGAGGGAGAGGATGAAGAGCAGGTAGTGGGAGACAGGTTGCTGCTTTCACATATTTTCAGTAAGCTAAAGGTATTTGAAATAATATATTTCAGTGCTTAATGACCTCTAATGTGGAGGTGACATCTGTCACATGTTTGGGCTTCAGATTGTTATTTTCTTCATGGAGGATGGTCAAATGATAACACTGACCTTCAAGTGCACTATTTCCCTGGATATTGCATTGGTTATGATTTGCAAAGAAAGATTAAATACTGTTTCAAAGGAAATGGTACATATCATATATCCGCTATATTGAGAGGAAAAACGACAAGCATTACCCCTCTCTACTTCTTGTCTACAACCTCTGTCCCTTCATTCCTTCATCCCCCCCATCCTGCCTGCTGCTTTACAACACCGGGGAGCAAAACAAGACCCACCACTTATGAGACCTCACACACAGGTCAACAGGTCATCCTTTTAGCTCCCTGCCTCATCCATCCATCCATCCAATACATCTTTCATCTATGATTCCTTTTTTATCATCCTCCAACCATCCATCCATCCACCCCTCCACCCATCTATCCATGCTTTGCCTGCCTCCTCCCTCTTCCCTCTCTGATATGTTATTATGGGCTGTTATGAGTGGATGGAAGGATTTATGCCAGCTCCCAATTATGAAGGAAAGAGAGAACAAAGGAGAGAGAGATTGGAAAAAGAGGTGGAGGAGGAAGGCCGAAAGGAGAGTGGTCAGTAACAAGAAAATGTGTGTGTGTGTGTGTCTGTATGTTGCTCTGTATGTATGGGTTTTGCCCACCTGTAGTTGGCCCCTCTAAACTCTGATTGAGATGACAAATAGATTCTATTCACCGGTCTGCTGCAGTAACCCAAGTTAGATCTTTTACCTCCTAACTTCCCATTTGTGGTCCCCAGGCCCTGAAATTGAATTTGGTTTTGGGTGCACTCCTGGAGTGACTCCATGCTGGTAGTAAGATTATTTCTTGACTCTTGGGTGGTAGTCACATTGGGCAGGTTCCTGTGCAGTTTTAGAAAGAATTGGGAGGAAAAAGTATGGGGAGTTGCTTTGACAATTTCCAGATTTTATAAGAATGGACAACCTCAAAATCATGGGTTTGGAAAAACATCTGGAAATCCACCACCACACTGGTAATTGCTTTCTCCTGACAGAGTCTGTGTATACCACTGAGTATTAGTAATACATAGCCAAAGATGTAAAATAATGAGGAACAAATCGGTAATGTCAAAAATGTGGGGAATTTCAAAATAGAATATGCAGCAACAAGCCAAAGCAGAACTGGTTGCAGCAATTTTCCATTTTTTGTAGTATCAGAGAGTCTCACAAGCGTTGTGAGTTTCTAAGCCCATGGTTCAGCCTCAACATGCAAGGCCTTGTGTTTTTTGCTCTGCTATTTGTGATCAGAAAGCAACAAGCACCTGCTAGTTTCTGCTCTGGAAAAAAAGGCATCTAAATGTATTTTCACACCTCCAGCGTGATTGGCAGCCTTTTTGATTTTGCTATTTCAGTATTATTTACAGTTGATATCTGCAGTCTACATGACCTTGTAAATTTTCTATTTTTTTGTTGTCTTGAGGTCAGATTAAAACCCATTAAATCAGACTTTCATTTGGATAGAGCAAAATCAAGGTAAAAACAAAACGAAAACACCTTAGTTGCAACTTAATGGGCTTTCAAGTCAATACAATTTGAAAGTGTTGTCTTGACTTCCACTGTCTTTCATGCAAAACATTTGTTGGGAACACTCACGACCAAACTCTGTTAAAGGACTTAAAGGGTGGACAGATAGATCAAATAATCAACACATGGAGGGACAGTGAGTTAGACAGACAGATGAAAGGATGATTGAGCGGACACGTTGTTTTCCACAGCGTTCCTTGGCCATTGGCTGATGGACGGATAGCTAGCCAGATGAAAGGATGGCCAGGGAGGCTTCAAATCCCAGCTGTTTTCCATGAGGGAAGTTTTCTCATTTCCCTGCTTGTACCGGGATATTACGACCAGTCACGCCTCAACGATTGGCTCTTTGTCCTCCTCTGGGGAAGATTGTCATTTTTATCTACCAATCGATAGCCCCGCTTCCTGCCCTGAGCCCACCCTCCCAAGAGACCCATGTAAAGGGGATGAAAACAGGAAGACAATTCCACCCCTCAGCGCCTCCGTCTCACACAGCTCTCACCGCTACATCATAGCCTATTAGCTGGCTGGGAAGGAGGGAGGGACGGATAGCTGAAATGCATCTCTACACAGCCCGGACATTGCTAGCTATTAGAAAATTCTCACTTATGAAGGTGAATAAGCTTCTCTAACCTGATGAGATTTCAAAATGATATTACATTTGGCAATTTGACTAGTACACTACTGGTAAAACTGTTTTTTTTTGTTTTTTTTGGACAAACATTTCATTTTCCTGGTTTCCAGCTTAACTACTATTTTCTGTCCTAATCACATCCCTGAATTATACTGCAAATGCCCCCTTAACAAGAATAGCATGGTTTTACCCCAGTGCACATATTGAGTTTTCCTGTTAGGTGTTAAGTCCGCTATTGACTTGAGAGATACCTAATGCCAGGGGTGGATATATCCCTCCATTTCATACACCGCTAGAAGGCATATTAATTTCTTTAACCAAAGCTCTACCACATCTGATCTGCTCTGATCCTCTGCTGTGTTTCAATATCAATATGTTGAGTAGCATCCCAATAGCATCAAACTAAATGGATGGATGCATATATTTGGCTATCCAGAGATGGATACCGGATAATGGGAAGCCTGCTGCCTATTTGGCCATTGCGTTGTGAGTGAAAGTGTGAATGAGTTTGAGATAGATGGATAGATAGATAGATAGATAGATAGATAGATAGATATGAACAATCCTATCTCTCTGCAAACAACACACGTCTATGCATAGGTATGTTTGTGTGTGTCTGTGTCCTATGCCTGCTAGTGTGTTTATCTGAATGCTTCAAAATAAGGGTCCTCAGAAGATCTAGACGGCAAGAGAAAATGTCATTTACTTCTTCTGTTTCATTTTACAAAGGAATGTCAAGCAGAGTGATAGCTTTCTGTTGTCTGCAGGTCATTCTGTTCGCCTGTTGGGACAGAAGAAAGATGGAGGCCGGAGGCTGGGAGGAGCCAGACTGGACCTGCCCAAGATCAGAAAAAACCCTCTCATTGAAATCATCTCCATCAACACCGGGTAGGACACACACACACACACACACACACACACACACACACACACACACACACACACACACACACACACAAACTCATAAACTATTCAGCTTTACCTATGAATTCAATTTCTTCACTGCTTCCCTGCTGTCATTGTAGATGACAGTGGTGATGACTGGGGTGGGTGTGTGTGTGTGTGTGTGTGTCCCTATTTGCACAACCACCTAAGCAGAACCCCCTCAGTGCCTTCTGATTGTATCAATTTCACATGTGTGGGTGTAGTTGTGTGTGTCTCCGCGGGCACATGCACCTCAAACACAACCTCGAGGTGTGTTTGTGTGTATGTATTTATTTATATATATATATATATATATATATATACAGTATATGACTGTACTTTGTCTCACCTTCTATTTGACTTTTTTCATGAGAGAGAGAGGCTGAGAGATGGGGAGAGGCATGGAGAAAGAGACATCCTAGATATCCTAACCTGTTTTTTTAGAAAACAGTAGTGCTAAAGCTTAAGGGGCATATTTAAACACAGACAGACATGACCCCATGTATGTGCAGGCAGACACACAGCTCCCTTTTATGGGCTAATTTTATGTTGTTTACAGATCTGTGTGCCAGCCTATGTGCTGTATTCTCAGTGGGCTAGTTAAAAGGGTTACAACAGACTAATTCCACTGCGCCGGGCCTCCACTGATGCTGATCCATCAATCATCTTCCTGCATCTGTCCAAGGCCCATCCATTAATGGCACAATGCAATGAGGACGTAAACAGCATGGCACTAGTGTCCTGCAAGACCAGCAAGCCTTCTTAGTTTGAAAACTGAATTCTGCTCTCAGTGCTGGTCCTTTGGTCTTTCCACATCTGCATTACTGTCAAAGAAACAAGCTTGATCTGTTGCTAATGACCAGAGCAAAACTATACACAGTGCGTCATCTACCATACAGCATGCCTTTGTTTTGCCCTACCAGTCTAATGACCGCAATATTCTTGTCCTTGTCACATGGTGACCCACCAGTAAGAGGCCTGTGACCTATCCTTGGTCCAGATCCATTGTTTATTATAGCTATAAGACCGGAGTAGGCATTCTTTATGGTTATTTTGGGTACGATGGTGATGTAATAGGGAATAGTGTGCTGTCAGTGTGCATCACCAAAGTCCCCATAATCACAGTGAAGTGATATGTCATGGCTGTTATACAAGGGTTACCAATTCATTTGTACTGACTGAAATGTTTTTTCAAAGAGGTATACATACCATAATAATTTTGATTTTGATATTTGATATTACTTTTTTGGTGACATTTTAATAGTGTAAAACAGTAAAATTTGCTTGACAGTTGGATGGAAACGGAGCTGCTGTCAGTTTTGTAGGACCTTGTGGTGGACTGGAGGGAGGGTGGGGGGAGGGCCGTCTCCTGCCGCGGTGTCCAGCGGAGGTCCGTGGAGGACGCAGTCGGGAGCCGCCTGCAAGGGCTGACCAGTCGGGGTTGGGGCGGGATGCCCCTGGAAGCCTGGCAGGCTGGGGCAGCCTTGGGGCTTCGCGGCTGGCCCACCGGGACCGGGCTGGGCACCAGCGGAGGAGACGGCGCCGACGGACTGCTGCCGTCTACCCGGGCCGTGTTTATGTTGCCGGTGTTGGTGCAAATAAAACGGCCTGCTGGCCATTTAACTCTCCCCTGCCTGTGTCTCTGCCTGTCACGGACCCCAGTTGTGTGGCACCTTGCCACAGACCTCTATTGGGATGAGAAAACAGATCAGGTCCCAGACAGAATCAGATAAGCCCATTAGAGGCAAAAATCCAGCTCCCACATTTCATTTTTGTCTGTCTGACAGGTTTAATAACATTATTTCACAATATCCCCATCTACAAAATGAGAGAAATTCTGTGATTGAGAAATGACAAGATTATCTCCGTCCATATCAAGGATCAATGTTGGATTTGTTGATGATTATTATAGTTTTGGCTCAAATCAGTCATATTGGCATGCGACATCATAATTAAATGCACAATTGTTTATTTTTGGATTTGTCAGATCTAGGTCAAATATCTGAGCCCACTGATACACACACACACACACACGTACGTGTGCACAGGCAGTTACTCCTTGACTCACAAATCTTGGCTAAGTATTTAGTACTCTTGGTATGGTTGCGATTACTAGAAAACACTAGGTTGAGGCACAATTCCATGTTGATCAGACGCTCAAAAACCAAATAGTTGGTGCAGTTGGAATTTGAAGTCTAACATCTGTACCTTTACAGTATGTGTATGAAATTATATCCTCTGAGGATGGATTGATCTAGACTGATAGCAGGAGTAACAGAAAAGAATCACACTGTTTGTACAACGCACAGTTTACTCCATTTGTGCTGTGACACAACAGATGGGTTTTGAGTATTTGTTGAGGAGCTACAGAGGTCTAGACTGTTTCTCCACTGTGTGTACTATCTTCAGAGAAGTTGTGTGTGTGTGTATATATAGAAAGACCACTTCCTTATATGTCACTGTAATTTCCTATGGTTCCTCTCAGCTTTAATGTCACAAGGTCCAATATTGGATACAGTTTTGCAAACTCAAGCAAGCCTTTCCAATAAGCTCCTCAAATTTGTCAGTATAACAACAAACAAACTGATTAACAATGTCAGAGTACATAAAAATATGCAGCTATTGTTATTTTATGTAACATACGTTTATGGTTGATGTGATGGATGAATACTGATAAACATCTGAGTCCAACCCCTGAGTCTATCTGACAAACAGCCAAGGCTTTACGTCGTTGTTGTTTTGGCCTTTTCCTGGCATCACTTCCCCTTTCTTCCACAGCTGTTTGTTCAACTAGATGGGGAACTAGGCTATAGCTAATAATGGACACATTTCTGTTAGCTGGACAGATGCACCCCCTCCCGACATAAAATATATGAACTATTTGTTGTGACAAAGGTCCACATCAGAGTGAATCATCGTCATGCAGACAATACATTTAGCTTAATTTATAGTCATTTCCAGCCTTAATCCAAAGCAACTACTGAGTTTCCCAAACAGAGCTGATTGTCTCTTTGTGCAGATGTTTCTAGTCTTTAAAGCTCAATAGTCTTTATTCCTGGCTAAAGCGCCTTAGACTATACCTCATCTAATCCCACTCGAAGAGCAGCATAGCCAAGTGTGTGTGTGTGTGTGTGTGTGTGTGTGTGTGTGTGTGTGTGTGTGTGTGTGTGTGTGTGTGTGTGTGTGTGTGTGTGTGTGTGTGTGTGTGTGTGTGTGTGTGCGCGCGTCTTCTTGCTGTGGTTCAACTATACTGCTAGCATGGACACACACACACACACTGACCTTTTTGATCAGGTTTGAGCTGTTGAACTTTCCTTGACTCTTCCTCTGCTGCTGCCTTATTGGTTATAGGTAGTGACATCAGGTGCCACACACACATTTGCCTGTTGGCCCTTTCAAAGCCAATGTATGTCTTCTTGATAACTTTCAACAAATGGATCAGTCTTACTCAAATCACTACCGCAAAATGGACCAAAAGTAAACTTATGTGTGTGTGTCTGTCTGTCTGTCTGTCTGCCTGTCTCTGTGTCTTGCCTTTCAGCCTGTATGTGTGCGCTTGTGTGTGTGTGTGTGTGTGTGTGTGTGTGTGTGTGTGTGTGTCAATCCCTTGCCAGCTCCTCTCCAGCAGGGGGTCTGTATCTGATCCAAATGAACTAGTTGTTGTTTTCCACAAGAGCCAGGCCGGCTTTTTAAATAAATCCCCTCATTTTTACCGCTTTTTAGGAGATCCAGGGATTACATGAACCTGTTGACTGGGTCGATCAGTTGTTGACATTTTCTCCAGAATAACACTGGGCTTACTGGAAGTCCAAGATTTAGTTTGTGTTCTTCTTCCTCTGGGGTTTTCAGGTAAGTATTTGAACATATTGGAGCAGTGATCTGAAGTGGCCAGTGTCGTTCATGTAACTTGGTTGCGGCTTTGTGAGTGTTTCGTTTTTGAAGAAACAGTTTTAAACATTCCTTTGAGATAGCAGTGACATCATCAGTGACATTTGTCAGTCGGTGAAACAGAGAGGTCTTTGTCCAACGCGCACGCATGCACACACACACACACACACACACACACACACACACACACACACACACACACACACACACACACAGTATCAGTTACCATTATCCTCACTCCACACTGCTTGCTCTGTCCTCCACACTGCCTCTGCGTCAGAAGAGGAGATTTTAAGCTGTGTGTGTGTGTTGTATGTATTTGCCCTTGACGTATTTATCAGTGTTTATATGTGTACATGCAGGCATGTGTGCTTTTGTTTGTGCACAATTAATTCTATCTCTCTCTCTATCTCACTATCTTGCTGCAGGGTGGATTTACTTTCTCTGCTGGTCTGCAAGTCTGAAAAGGCCTAAGGCCTTGAAACATATTGAAATGAAATGTCCTCAATACAGTTCAATACAGGACAGGTTTTATTTTTCCTCACCATGTAATGACAGGTGTCTTTTTCAGTGAGAATAATTTATTATAATTTATTTATTATTTAATTCATGCACTATTTTTAATTAATAGTAATTTAACTCACTTTATCAAATGGGGGTATTAAGAGATTCTTTTCATCTGGTGATATTGAGTCTGGTGCACCAAGGTTTCCTGAATAGGTTTCAGCTGAATAGGGTTAATACAATTGGCGAAACATAACATAATAAACGCAGTAGGACATTGTGTCCATAAACAATACATTTTCTGGTGTCCATTTTCTTAAACTGGCCTTGACATAATTTCAGAACTTCCAAGCGCCATGTACATTTGGAAAAAGTCTGTTTTAACAGTTTTTTGTAGCTTTATTTTGGTTAAGTTGGTCCCATTTCCAGGTAGTATTAAACGGGTCCTAAAAAGTCTTCAGTTTGGCTTTCTGAAACCTGTAGATACCCTGTTTCTGAACTCCTCTCTCCCGCATTTCCCTCTTCCATCTTCTCATTTTTTTGGACGCTACACCACTCACTATTTTCTCCCTGAAGTGCAAGTTGGATTCAAACTCACAACATGGGAAGTGTGTAGTTTTCCCTGTTCACTGTGGGGGCTACCAGATGCCTCAAAGTGCTGTTTTTTTTTTTTTAATGGAACCAACTTCCCCCCTCTTTGACTTCCATAAGTAGTGAAACTCCCACTTAGCCCTACCTCCACTCAAAGTAATTTCACTCTGGGTAATCAAAGTCTGACAGGGCCTCTTTCTCTGTAATAGCTGAAACTGCCATCCCATTCGCTTTATTAGTCCAAATCCCAACAACAGCCTGGTGTAGTGTGGCACCTGGGACTACCTATGAAAATTCAATTTCACTTTCAAATTGATTCACAATATTGGTTTCATTAGGTTGCATATTAATTTCATTTACACCTATTAAATCCAAATTAGATTGCCTTTTTTTCACCAATTTAATTTTATCCCCATTAGAAAAAGTAATTCAACACAGCCTGGCTGGAGTCCTCAAATGCCCTCTGGCTCTCTTTTAAAGGGACGCTGCTTGGTTTCTCCTAGGCCATTGGTGCAGCCATTTTGAATCCACTCTTGGCATTAACACTTTACCTTAAAGGGGGGTATTTTACTCATTTTGGGCTATTTAAAACTGTTTCAAGGGGTCTTGACAAGATGTTTTTGAAGTAAAAAAATGATTTTGATATATAAAAAAAAAAATATATATATATATCATAAAACCAGCTTCTATGGTGTGTGTTTCAGTCTCTCATTTTCTCCATTGAAAAGAACAGGCTGTTTTGAGGGCGTCACGGCGTGAGGTGGCCAATCAGAGCAGTGCTCATTACATACAACCTCCACGGAGAGCAGAGCGCTCATGCTGCTCAAGGTAAACAAATAAGCTTGAAGCAGAAATCTACCATAACCATGGCGGCCGCTCCAGAATCAACACTGAGACCGTACATGTTTGAGCCGGAGCCTGACCCAGAATGGGAAGAGGCAGCTGAGGCGGTTCCACTTAGTTTCTCACTGATTACAATTCTGTGTAATATTGTACTTTGTTTTGTGTATGTAGGTGTGTGAGTGACGCTCTCTGCTGTAGCCGGTCTGTTTATGGTTCATGTCCATAAGCTTATTGAATACAACTTGCAGACAAGCTAGGATTGACAATTTTGTTGAGCTAGTTAACCAATATATTATTGGATGCAATCTATTTGCATCCAAACATGTGCATCCATGCATGTTTGTCGTTTGCAGATGTTTGTTTCATTAGATTCCTAGATATAGATATAGTATTATATCTTCTCAATGTGAATGTTTTACAACTGTGGTGAATAGTGTTAGAACCCAATTGAATTGAACTAATTACCAATATTTTTTTGAAGAATAGCTTTCTGGCCTGCCTTGATTTGTTCCAGTCAAACCTTCTAAGCACCATTGACATGACAAAATACCTCCATTCCAATATTGAGAGACGGCTCCAGTTAACTATTTATTTTCAGCACCACAAATTCTGAAAAAGGTCTTAAAATGTCTTAAATCATATTATCGAAGCTCAAGACATTATAAAAGGTCTTGAATGAAGTCAAATTGAAGTTCATTAAATCCAGGATCAGGATCACTAAATCACGTTTGTTGAACTGGAAACATATTTGTACGACAGTATGTATGTATGTAATATATTACAAGATGTTGTCAAATGTGTGTGTCGGAGGTGCCACCCTGCCCCCCCGTATATAGGCCAAGATGAGTTTTGAGCATTTGAGTATTTTGAAGTCGTAAATGGTTTATTCTTGTATGTGTTATTTGTCTGCATGGAATCAGACGTATTTGCTTTAAAACTCCTGATCTTGACTCCAGCAGTTTCTGTTCAGTGTGTGGGTTGAATGGTGGCAGAAGATCCAAACTCCGGTGTATATTTTAGGACTGTTTATCACGTTATCCTTTCAATAGCTTCTTCACGCAGACAGATTAGCCCAAGGACAGAGTTCATTTGTCACACAGCACTGAACTGGAAAAAGGCTGCACTGTGCCTTTACAAGGCAACGTCTTGTGCTGATAAGTCCCAGATCATGCTCTGTGCTATTAAGAAAACTGGCATGTGTGTATGGATGCATTTAGACTGGAGCTACAAGAGAGTGTAAAAGGCTCCCTTCTCACTGTGTGTGTGTGTATATAAATATATATGTGTGTGTGTGTGTGTGTGTGTGTGTGTGTGTGTGTGTGTGTGTGTGTGTTGTCAGCGACAGTAAAATACCTTTTGCGAGCAAGTTGAATTGTGCTGCTGCAGCGTCATAAACAAGGCATTTATAGCCACTCAGTCAGAGAATGGGTCATTAGGTCTGTGTGTGTGTTTGTTGGTCTGAGTGTTTGCGTGCAGCATTGTCATTATTCTGCAGGCCTTTGAAAGAGAAACATTTTATTCGTTCCACCGTTACTCACAGCTCATTTCATTTCATTATATTATTCTGTGTATCCTTATTTAGACACGTTGTTGGCTCTTGTAATCTTTGTTACTGTCATTGCAACGTGCCAAAGCCAGGTGTTAATGAGCGCAACCCAGTAACTACCTTCATCATAGTAAACTCCCGGCAGAGGACACAGGCAGGTAGGCAGACAGCATGACTCAGAGGGTTTAGACAGTGGAACTAGGCTTGTTGAAGTTTTTCATCCCTGCTTCGAGTTGCATTTTGCACCTCAAGAGTGAAGCGTTGCTGACAGGCTGGCTGCTGCCTTGATGTGTGATTGCAGTACCAGCAGCCCAGACTTCCCAGCAAACATTTTGATGCTGGGAACCAACTCGTGTAAAGATAACGCCAACATACAGTGGTGGCCAAAATTATTAGAACACCTGACAGATCTGAAAATATTGACCTTTTCTTGCCTCCAAAACATGATTTCATTTCATAATGTTCATGAAACATGCAGATGGTTGCTCTGAGCACAACAAATATCAGATGAAGTGAGTCCTACTGTTTTTATCCACTTTTAACTTTAATATTTGGTATGTCCACCTTTTGCAGCAATTACAGCAGCACATTTCTCTGGCATAGTGTCAATATATTTCCTGAGAACTTGAACACTAATGTTATCCCATGCCTTCTGCAACTCAAGCCAAAGGCTTTCCTTTGAATGTACAATAGATCTGTCCAGTTTATTGTCCAACTCGCCCCAAATTGTTTTTTGTAAGGAAAATGACGTAAATCTCCTTATGATGGCTCTATTCTATGGTTTATAGAGCATAATGATGACTTTGTATATATTTCATTCGTTTTATGGGTATTTTAATGGCCAATTGAACAAAAACAACTGAAACCTCTTAAATATGCCAAGTGTTCTAATAATTTTGGCCACCACTGTAGGTATAGAGAGCGTCTGTAGTCATGGATGAAATCGGGGTGTCCTGATGTTTGTTCAAAATAGTTTCCAGAACCGTTGTAATATGAATTTTCATTGCCATAATCTCATATTTGATGTTGACCCTCGCCACACCATGAATGTCACCGTCCTTCAAATGCCTGCTGGGCTCAATAACTAGATGCCATTTATACATTTAACACATTAAAGGAATTTAATGTTACAGGAGGAACAAAAAAATCTTTGGTGCTTGTAAATGTTTAATCTATTTATTGGCCTGCTTTGTCCAGCCAGGATAAAAGTTAACCTTGGAGCCCATACAGTATTTACCTTTACCTTACCGTGTCTGTTTTCATTCCTCCTCATTTCTTTTGTTTATTTTTTACCTCTCAACACTAACATTAAGGTATTTATCCTTGCTAGCCATAAAGCAGCTAGCTATTGGTCTGGTTATGAATGGATAGTTAATAGCTTTTTAAATGGATGGTTCATGTATTGAATGACACGTAATTCCAGTCTCGGTTTACTTAATACTAATCATCGTTCTCTCTCTGTCTGTTTCGATTCTGCTCTATAATATTTGTGTGGTTAGCAACAAACTGCGGAAGATAGAAACGAGCTGTTGGCCCATTTCCCACACACCAGTCTCCACCTAAGCCTCCATTTGTTCGATCACTAATAATGACTGTAGCAGAACACACACAAATACATCCACACTACAATAACAACACTAACTAGACACAGCAGCCACAGAAAGGTAGGGGTGTGTGTGTGTGTGTGTGTGTGTGTGTGTGTGTGTGTGTGTGTGTGTGTGTGTGTGTGTGTGTGTGTGTGTGTGTGTGTGTGTGTGTGTGTGTGTGTGTGTGTGTGTGTGTGTGTGTGTGTGTGTGTGTGGTGTTTGCGCTAGCCGACAGGCCCCTGGTGTGTTAGCTCTGCTTCCTGAGTGATTTGAGTGTGGCTGCCAGCTCCTCCATACACTCTCCACAGCGACACAGTGGAACAATAAGCCTTATCAACCCTGCTGCTGACCTTTACATACAAGTGTGTTAAACTTCAAGACTGAAGTATAACGTCCCCGTTTGCCAGTGGAGACAGAAGTAGATTTGTGTTGGAGTCCCAGACGCCTAGATGCAACGAGAGACAATAGGCTTCACAGGCCTGCTGCTGAGCGGGCAGGGCCGGGGTTGTGGCTAGGCCAGGGTTAGAATAGCTCTGAACTCCACAGAGAAAAGAGATAGGTTGGAACAATAGTATCACCCCTGCTCCTGACCCTAATACGTGTTACTGTTGGAAGGAATGCGCAGATACTTACGTTAAAAAGGAAAGGAAACAGAATTCAGGTTTTCCACTGATTTGTACCTAAAAATAACACATAAAATGAAAGATTTGTGAGCTGCTTCCTTTTGGACCACAGTGGTACACTGGGGTCACCCATAGGGAGGGAGATGGGGGCACAATTACAGGCAAGGCTGTGTGGTTTTATGAGTGTGTTGTTTAGTCTGTGAAACGGTGACAGCAGGTTCAGGAATGCAGGCTTTTTCTAGAAACAAATATTTGGAAACAACATTGAGGACCGCTTGTATACATCAAGTTGGATCAATCAAGTAGCTCAAGAAGTTCATACATTTTAAAGTATTCTTTGTTTTTTGTTTCTTTAATGTCACCGAATCTTTACTGCAGGCTTTTCCCTGTTTTCCTGCTCCAATCCGATCTCACTGCCTGCTTTTTTCTTTATTTTTTTCCTCATCACATCCCTGATTATTACGGACTATCCCTCTCTGAACTTTTTCTTTACTGTTGAAGATTCAAATCTCTGTGTTCTTCATCTTTTGTGTTGTAATATCTGATGTAGACACTGCCTCTCCTTGAAGGGACATCAGAGATGTTCTTGCCACGTCCTTTTCCTACATTTCCTGTCGCATCCCATTCACTTTAATTTGCTTCAAGTTTATAAACCGTGTTCGTTATTCACTTTTCTCATCTTGAATATTATCATACCCAAACCCCTTTCATGTCTGTGACCGTTGCAAATGAAAATCTGCGGCACCTTATAGTGGTGCTCCACTTTCTCTGTCCCAATCAGCACTACTCTCAGCCTTATTTGCAGTGCTCCGCGTTTGCTGATCAGTCGGATTCAGCACATTGTGTTTCGGATGCCAGGGGCCTCGACATGATGTGGTAAAAAAGACACGGCGCAGCTCATCGGCGACACACTTCGTAATAAAGACTATCACTAAAGAGTAGTAGAATCGCTGTAAGAATAGAGGAGACGTTCGTGCTGATAAAAGCTTCCACTTGAAAGAGAAAGGGGAGGGAGGTGGAGAGAGGGAGAGATGGGGAAGTCATTAGCAAATTGAACTAGGCCTATGTGCTCTTTTGTAATTTGAATTTCCCTGGCAATTACAGCGTGGAAGTGAAGCAGGCCAACAAGGAGAACAAGGGGCCAAATTTAGCACGAGATGCTGGAGAAAGACACATGAGGACACTCTTTCTCTGTCTCACACACACACACACGTTTCTTCCTTACTACTACAATAGTAGCACTCTCACCTTTTGTATGTATTATATGGAGAACACGCACACATACACCTCTGCCACTGTCAACAGCAGCAGTCTCACTTGTATGTATAACATGGATTGCACACAGTCACATACATAGACACTTCCTCTCGCTCGCTCTCTCTTCGTCTCTCTAACACACACACATACGCACAAGTAGAGCAGGTCCGTCCACTGCAGCTTCAGTCTCATTCAGATTATCCATCGGCAGTTTTCGCAGGATGTTCAACACACTCCACATTACTACGCTCTTCTTGAGTATGTTTTCATTTTGTTGTTAATTTGTTGAGGAGCATAAGTGAACGTGCATCGTGTAAAGCATCAACAAAACAGGGGAAATGTGCTGATGTGCTTCAGAATAGCAAGTTAAGGAGTTAGAGGGTGTTTTGATAAGGTTTACTGATCACGTACATCTGCGTGGGATTGTGTGGATGCATAAAGGCACAAAATACACACATTCTCTTTCTTTTTTGCAGTTATGCAGACGCACACACACACACAGGAATTCCCATTTTCTCTTTTGTACTTGTACTGTCTACTCCGACACGCACGCACTTATATGCAGGCGCACGTACACACAGACACACATATACACTTACCTCTTCCAGCTGTGCACCGTGACGGCCTTCCTGCTGTTTATCAAACCAATGTATGGGTAGTTTTCAGCTCCATTGGTCTGAACACATTATTCTATCTCCCTATTTCCCCCTACTTCACACACACACACACAAACACAAGTTAACACACAGACACTTCCCCTCCACTCCTGAAACACAGACAATCCTACCACCACCCCCCCCCCCCCTCCTCCTCCTCCTACTCACACACCAGGAGAGAGACAAAAGCACTGTGCTCCTCACAGTAAATCCAGAAGATTGATGTGTCTCCTTGGACAAAATGAGATTGTGTGTCATTACAAGGCATTACACAACGGAGCCCATGAGCAATCAAATTAACCCCAGTGTGTCACAGACAAACTCAGTTTACACACACACACACACACACACACACACACACACACACACGTTTCACTTCAAGGGGTAAACGGCATATGAGTAGTCGAGAGAGAAACATCAACACCTAGGTGAGGCCATCTTTCTAGTGGGTGGGTGTGTGTGTAAGCATGTGCCTCCTTGTATACCGATATACATGTTTGACCTGTCACACTCTTATTGCATGCTTTGTATGAGAGTTCTCCTAAGTAAATACACTATCAGGTTGTTTAGGCTTCACCGCTGCTCAAATAAACATCATATGAGATCGGTGGGCGTTTGCTACACTAAGGGGCAGATAGCAATTGAGTGGGTAGGTAGGCCAGCCAGCCAGTGAGGAAAGCACTCACACAGGTCACACAGTCAGTACAATTACCATTCAGTGAGTTAGCTAACGGGTCCTTAAAAAGTCTTAAAATAAATGGTCTCAATCTAAGGCCCTAAAAAGTATAAAAATGTCAATACATTCAATACATTCAAACTATTTCTTTCACCATACAATGGCAGTTTTCTTTCTGTGCTGTATTTCCAGTCACAGGGTTAGTAGTGCAGTATGGAGAACACGTATAAGGCCATGTGTTTGTTGTTAAACTGGTCTCAATTTAAATTCAAGGTAGCATAAAAAATGTTTGAAACCTGCAGATACCCTGGTTAACTGTCAGACAGTCGTCCAGTGAGGCAGAGAGGCAGTCAGTCAGTATGACAACCAGCCAGTTAGTTATTCAGACAGTTAAGCAGTAAGCTGTTCAGTCAACCAGTCAGTCCATGAGACACATGCTACCACAGCCAGCTAGTGAGTTATTCAGTCAGTTAAACAGTAAAAAAGTCAGTCAGTCATGCAGTCCGTCTGATAGATGGCAGTGAGTCAGTAAATCCAGTCAGTGAAAACAGGAAGTCAACCAGTCAGTCAGTCAGTCAATTAATTAGTCAAGCAAGCAGCTAGCCAGCCTGCCTGCTCGTCAGGTTGAGAGACGTCATCACATGTGTGTTGGTTTTATAAGAAGTAACACGGCTGGTGAAATGTTTCACATAGTGCCATTCTATGCAGTAACAATGGGCCGACTAGCCTAGTAAAAACAGTGTCTGTCTGGAGGTCTGTCTACAGACAAAACAAGAAGTTGGGAACTCAGTTACTAGACATGTGGTCGTGGTCACACACACACACACACACACACACACACACACACACACACACACACAGAAACACGTGCACTCACACAGACGCTGGCTTTCGACAGACAAACAAGAAGCTGGGGCACTCGCGGAGTTTCGGCAGCATGGGGAGCACGAGACTAAATAAGAGCTTGTGAGGTCAAACACAAAGGCTGGGAGGACCGGGTCCCAGCTGCATTAGGACACACACCCGTACACACACACTGGCCTAGCCACAGATGAAAGTACACACGCAAACAAACACACACATGCAAGCAAGCACACAGAGACCAAAATGCAAAAACAACATATGTGAGAGAAACTGAGAATGAGACACATATGTGAAGTCAACGTTTTGCGTGTATTCTCCCTCAGAGTTTATATCTTGTGTTCCCGTTACTGTTAGGCCAAGGTTACGACTGAAAACATGCCTGCACTACAACAGTCTGCTGTTTCCCATGTAAACTTTTGACTGTAAAGGTCTTCAACCAAGGAAACCTCCCTTGTTTGAGTGAGTGTGAACAGACTGTGTAGGTTTACATGTACACAATACCTCACTTACCGTGAACAATGGGTTCATGGTGCTAGTTTGACGAAAGCGTTTACAGGTTACAGGATGTGACCCAGTGAAGCCGTCTCCATATCGAAAGAAAAATTATGTTTTTATGCCTGTTTAAAAACTTGAGGATGTTTATTTTTGTCATTTGGTTCAGCATGAGAAGGGTTTTTCAGTTGCTCCAAAGATTTTTGCTTTTCACCGCCACTCGCCATGTTGTCGTTTGTGTATGTAGGTCAGCTTCCTCCGTGACCTTTTTGATCCATGCACAAATGAAAGAAAAGATTGCGCAGGAATCTGTGTGTGCAAAAAAGGGGTTATGTATACTGATTATGACCTTCCTTCTACCTTCACACATCCGGGTCCATCCCATGTCAGAGGCAATTCACAGAAAGCCTCGTATGCCACATCACTACCATGAACAACAGTGCACTTTTTTAATCGTCACTTCCCCATGAGTCATCACCTAATAACGTCATCAGAAGCAGACGTGTTTAGATTTAGTGCTCAACATGGTGGGCAGCATGGCGCTCCAGAGATTGTTTTTTGTCCATTCACTGTCACTGCAATGTCTCAACTTTGTAAACACCACAGTTGAACCAAATCAGGGAAGTTTGGTGCCACGGCAAGTGTTGAATTTTTCCACCGAGCAGAGTTTAACCCGGGTTTCAACCCTGATCTTGCCCAGGGTCACATTGTGGGGTCGACCCCTCTCATACTGAGGGTCAACACCTGAGTTTCCCAGGTCGTGAGTCCAGTGTGAAAGGGGGGTAAGATGTTTAGATGACCATTGCGCTAGTTGGACATTCAGAACAGATTATTGGTATATGTGTAAAAATACCCACGAATCTTGAATACAGCAACAGCTCTTCTATAAAGAGTAGCGAGGATTTAGCTTCCAACCTTTCTCTTAACGATGACTTGAGTGAAGTTAAGTTTGTACTCCACTGTGTCTACTTTCTTTGTTCCTTGACGCTTGTCAAATTTGACATCGCATTATTTTGCAACCTCCACTTTGACTTTGAGATGACACTAACAGTCAACTTACAGGCTTGAGGCTTTATTTACTGATATAATAGCAGTTTTAAGACTTTGTTTACTCTTATAGCCACTCCTCTCCTCTCCTACTGTAAACAATAAGCAGGGTTAATAGTCTTGCTTAAGAATTTGTAAAGTGCTCAGGCCTCCGCTCCCTAGTTTAAGCTTTGTTTTCATAATTGCATCTTTAAGCAGGAAAAAAATACATAGACTTGTGAATAGGGGGCCCCCTTTCACACAAAGGATGTGGCACACACACACACACACACACACACACACACACACACACACACACACACACACACACACACACACACACACACACACACAGCCCAGTTGTGCCTAGAGCAGTTTTCTAATTAATGTGTCTAAATGCTTATCGTTAAGCTCAGAACTTTTTCTTGCCTCTCTCTTTCTCTCTTTAAGACGCTACACAAGGGAGCTTGTTCCAGGGGGCACTCTGCTGTTGTTGTGTGTGTGTTTATGTATCAGGAGATGTCAGGGCTTTCCTCTGTTACCTAGTCAAGCCTGCTGCTAGACAATAGAGACTCTCAACTCTCAAACACACACACACACACACACACACACACACACACACACACACACACACACACACTAGGGAGCTCGCCTCTCTCATTGTAACATTCGTGATAAACTACATTGTCGTCAAATTCCACCGCCACCACTGTGGTTTAATTAACTAGGACGAAATGGGAAGGAGAAGTTAACAAAGAAGTGGCTCTTCTGATTTTAAAAATGTGACTTTTCCATTTTCCTGGAGCGTTGCACCAAAACATTTTCTAACTTGTCGGTGTTCCTCCAGGGACTGTGGTTTTTAGCGATTCGCCACATCGCACCTACCGCTCCCATGCGGTGCGAGTCTGTTCTGATCAGCTCTGTGGAGGATTGGGTCGTATTTTTAAACTGTACCCGTTTTCAGTGAGTAGACCATCTCAAACAATACTCACAAATTCAACCCACAAACAACATTTACTCTCAATACATATAGTAGGATCTGATGTAAATATCCCGTGTGCAATTTTGGTATCTATGTGTGGAAACCTTGCTTGGATGTTAGGAGGAAAGGGGGGGGGGGGTAAAAGCGGGGATGCCATTGGGGTTATTAAAATAGTTTTAACAGTTAAACTGCTAGATGACTTCTGTGTGAATGTTGAATCTTGCTGTAGACAGAATAAGAGGTGCATGACAGAGTGAGAAAGGGAGACAAAGCAAGACCATTTCAATATCAAGTGGGAGAGAGGCGGAAAGATTGATTAGATAGAGAAAGAGATATTATTCAGTCGGGGAAAGGGAAGATATAGACAGGAGAGAGAAAAACAAGGGAGACCATATTCAGCTTAAAGTAATTAAGAAAGCCTTATTCCTCAGGTGCCTATTTTGACCCTCAATCTAAAATCCAGTCTCATTACACATTGACAACATGTCAATGGTACGATTCCCCTCAGGGCAGGTAGACGACGCTTCTACTTTTATTTCCTGGTTCAGCCCCGTATTTGATCCCTGGGACCAAGGTTCATCAAATGGGTGTCTGTAGTGTAATATGTGTGTATTTTCGGGTGTACAATAGAGAGAGAGAGCTCAGCAATTAGGTTCCTCACTACTTAGTCTTTTTTGTTGATGATGATGAAGATTTCTTAGTGTACTTGCGCAAATATTTCCTTTTTTGTATTGATGTAAGAATGAAAGTTTTCCCACCTCTGGGCTTTCCTGCTCATTTATACATCTTCAGCCCTTATTTCTTTTAAAGGGATCATGAAGCCGTATCTGTTATGGATGTCTGTTGCTAACAGGTCATTAAAACAAGATTCACCCTCGTCCTGAGATCTAAGATAAGTGCCTCTTCACACAGAGGGGGTGGGGGGCGTTTCGGTCGGTGTTAGTCTGTGTGCCATCTGAGGGCCGACACAGACAGTTGTCACAGTCTGTTTAGGCTGATCGAGAGGGCGAGACTCCTAATGCCTTGTTGTGATACTGGACAAATAGTCAGCCGCAGCACGCTCACATACACACGTAAATACACAACTATACATAAATACACACACAAACGTGCACACACAAGCAGGGCACTAACTGTCTCTTGAGATTAATGTTGGTGTGATCCATTCAGCTGGCCCTGATCACATTAAGATGGATGGACCCCCTGGTGGTGTGTGTGTGTGTGTGCGTGCGTGCACTCACAGGGCCCCATCTGTTTGTGTTTTCTCCAGGGCTAGGTCCTGTGACCGAGCTGCCATCTTCAGTGCCCTCATCTAGGATAAGCAATACCCTGGAAGAGAGATAGATAGATGGGTAGATAGATTCCTTTTTCTTCTCCTGTGTTCATTTCCAAGGTAACAAATCAAAAAATAACGTTAAACCTCTCCAGACACACCTGCTATTTACTAAAATGGTTATGAAGATAATGGTGTAGCTGTCTGCTAGAATATGGTATCTCACATGCAGATGGAGCTCTTTAAGGGTCAGGGCAAAAGGCACGGGAGACGATATTTACACTTAATCACGGACTTCAATGACTTCAAGTTTCAATAATTTATCTATTTAATAATTTAAGTTTTAATAGATTACCTCTTGCATCACTGCTTTGTCAGGTTCGCACATTAAGCAGTAATGTTGATATTGAATGAGAAAGAAGAAGAATTTACAGCATATCAATAGATAATGTTCCATCATATGTGGGTAAAAAAAAAAGTAACATTTGCTGCTGTTGGGGAAATGAATAGTGATGATAGAAAGCCACTCAGAGGGTCCATAAAGCATGACATTTGATTGACATTGGCTGGTTCATAGAGAAAATCCTACATGTTAGAAAGCTGGTTTCTTTAAGCCTTGAGTCTGTACAAAACCTCAGCTATGGATAATTGTGCATTAGTTGTGTCTGTATTAGAAATTAGAGGCTGTCTTCACAGTTGGGCCACAGTCGGACTGGGACGTCCCCATCAAGTGTCTTCACATGCACACAGTATTCTGGTTAGTAATTCACATTCAGATACAGGTCCTATTCAGTATTAGTTGAATCTTAGTATCCCCATCAAGGATATCCATATATAGACAGAATATTCCAAATATTACCAGCGGCACTACATTAACACAAGCTTTAAAAAACAATAGTAGCAAAACAGACGAGGTGGACACACACCCTTGTTATGGTGGCTGATTTCAGGAAGTTCCAGATATCATTTTCAGGTTTGTCATAATTGGTATATGAGCTTGTCTTGGTTATTGTATGCAGAGAGGCAGTAGAAGATAAGTTAGGGAAATGTGTTGTGAGGTGGCAGTTTGAATCTAGAGAAAAACATAATCTATTGTCAACAGATTACACTGCAGCCATAGAAGCCCATTTCGTGACTGCCGGCTAAGGCGATCTCACGGGCAATTCCAAAACCTTTTGTACCTATTTTGGGGTATACATGACGAATATGTACATATAGAGCCAGAGGTTTAAAAATACCCGAATTCCCCTTTAAGGTTTCATGGATGAAGCACAGTGCTAAGTTTCTCAATACTAAAGCTATCAGTGAAATTAAATTATGGCCTGTACTACTCAACATCAGCAATATTTAAATATGGCCTCTACCATGGTAAATTATTTACACAATAATTACCATGGTACCATGGTAAAACTATAATTACCATCAAACTACTATGACTATGTTTTTTTGTTAGGGTAACCTGGCCTCTTTCCACCACTAGATGGCACTATTTTACTAATCCTGGGATCCGTCAAGTTTATTAGTGGAAACCTAGCATAACAGAAGCTGCTCTGACACGGAGCACAATAACGTTAGCTAAAAAGACAAAAGACAAATACATAACCTAAAGAGCTAATGATATGAGTCAAAACCATATAAAATAGTCAGCCAAGTGAAAAAAGCGAATGTCCTTATCTCAGGTGATCTCCCCACTCACTCAAAATGAGCCATACAGTGCAGGGAGAGAGTGGTGTGTTCACAGACAAGCGTTTGCTGCTGTGTCAGGCTACATCCACACTAATACGTTTTCGTTTTAAAACTGAGTTTTGAAACTAAAAGAATCTCTGTCCACAGAAGCGTTTTAGCACCGTTTCAGAAATTATCGCCGTCCATGCTAATACACCTGAAAACGCATATCATGTAACCATCCACCTACACTGGGCATGCGCGTGCCGGTGTAAACAGGAAGCAGATTGCTCTGCTCTGCTGTTGCTTGACAGCAGGTCCTGACAGTTGAGTAGAATTTTTTGCTCAATGCAGTTCACTCATATGAGCTGACAGAAGTACACTGTAGGAATCGTTAAGGAGATTCGTCTGTCCCCAAATTGACGTGAAAAAAGCGACATTTGCCGAAAAAGCGAACCCAATAACTTTATTTGAAGGTTTTTCTGCGCATGCCTTTTTGACTGAAACCTGTGAAGCTATTCCCCATTTCTAGTGTGACAATAAATAGAAACAGTAGCCTAACTCTGCATGAAAAAAAGCACACAGTAGGCTTCATAGCCTATTTCAAATGAACCGAACAATACATACATGCCCTGAACCATGACTAGCGAACCGAATGGTTCGGATTTTTTACTTGAACCGTTCCATCCCTAGCATCTACATGAGCCAACTTGCATTATGTGAGCATCCTGAGTAAGCATCGAGGCAGTTCCTGTCTTAAGAAGTTAGTACTTGAGGGAAGCTCCGTTATACCTCTGAGAATCGCTCATGGACAGAGTGCGTGGTTCACACTTATTATCTAAAAGTCTCCTACTAGCTGCCTTATGTTACATGGTGATATATTATCAGAAAGTGGACTGGGTTGTTTTGTTGGAGTTTTGGAGTGTCATGAAAAGCCCTCAGCACACCAATTTGAACATCTTGACATTTTTATTTCGAGCAACTGAAGCTTTTAGTCTTTGTTGTATGTCCAGAGCTTATAATTGTAGCGCTGTGTTGTTGGTAGTTGGTCATGTTGTTTTCCTCACGAGGAGTTGGTCTGTGGTCACGATTTTGTGGCCTTGGGGCTGTGGGTGAAAATGCCAGTTTTTATCCAATACACATGCACATACTTAGCCCCGGTGGCCCCAGTGGGAATTGCACCCCTAACCCTGGCAGTGTTAGTGCAATGCTCAGCTATATCAGCTATAGAGGAATACACTTGAAAGCGGGTGATTTAACCCATGGATGGAGATGAGAAGGATCTTCATTCAGTGAGAAAATATCTTGGTTTGTTCCATTTGTTTGTCCGAATATTTTGACCACCCCATAACCACACATTTACCAAATACAATGTTACACCCATGTTTAGCCCAAAGCATTTTCTGCTTCGACTAACCAAATCTGTTGCCATAAATTGAAGGCAATGAAAGAGTGTAAAGAACCTACTTTGGTAACGGTGTTTATTTCTGTAACACCCTTTTCCCCAGTGTGATGAATCTGCAGTAAGAAATAGAACACTAATGGAGTAAAACACAATAAAGTACTTGTTGTAGTATTTCTTACTTTCTTTCTTTTAGCTGTAGGTTTTCCAGTGGTGACTTTTCAGACCACTCTTGAAGACCCACCCCCCCTCCCATCCTAAACAAAGAATCCCCTAGTGTTTATACCACTCCATGCCTCGGGCTCTAGTGTGAGGCACTATTCCTCCTTTGATGCGTTTTTTTTTTTTTTTTCCATCTTATTTATTTATTTTTTTTTCTACTTCAGTCTTCCTCCCTCTCTTTCACGGTCGATTTTTCTTAGGCTTCCCAGATTTTTCCCGAAACAAAGCAATGCATTTGAGTCCAAGCTTCCCACTGCTTGCCTCAGGCTGAGAGAGAGCTGTCCATGGTTATTTTGGAGCTAGCTGGACTCTTGACAACAATACACAGTTTAGAAGATAAATGACTGTATTGTCTCTTTTCTTTTTTCTGCCTCTGTACTGTTGAGAAACTGCTTGTTAACTGTGTTGATTTGTTCAAAACAAACAAACAAAAACGTTCACTCTTCCATCCCTCCCTCCTCCCCTCAGTTCAGCAATGTTGAGGCACCACAGGGGAAAACTGTGATTTTAAGCTGGTAATTTTTAGATATATTTTGATTTCTTTCTAGTTTGTTTTTATTATGCAATATTTCACATGAGAAATGTCAAAACAAAAAGAGAAGCATTCTGACGTTATCCACTGAGATCTCCAACTCTGCACATATCTATTGAAATATTATCTAATCTGATTATATGAGACTATTGTTTTTCTCTTCACCTGTGGTTCCTCTGCATCGATGATATTCAAACAATATTGCCAAATACTTGTGTGTGTAAGAATAAGCATCTATCCCTGTCCCTCTACCCCCTCTGTGTCCAGGTGTCTGAATGCATGTACCTACTGTAAGACCAAGCATGCCAGAGGAGACCTGGCCAGCTACCCTATAGATGAGCTGGTGGAGAGAGCCAGGCAGTCCTTCCAGGGTGAGTTCTGATTGTCACACACACACACACATACAAAGACATTCACACTCACAATCGGTGTAGTGCTCATGTAATTTACTTGTGTACCTATGAATGTGTGTTTCTGTTGCGTTTCAAGTGCGCAGCCTGCATCTGACTTGCAATGTCAGTGTGTTTGTCCGACCGCGTGTGGCCTGAATGCACTGTGTCTGTTTGTGTGTGTGTTTATCCTGGTAAGGGGGTCTTAGTAACACATGTTGATGTTTTTGTTCTTGGGTGGAGGGTCCTGCCAGTTGGCGCTAGTTCGATGCCAGATGAACAGCTGTTCTGCCCTGGCATCTGTTCCTTAAGAGTCGACTCCCAGCAATCCCCACTGTGCAGCAGGCCTTGCCTCTATTAGCGCCCCAGGCAAGTCAGTCAAGGGCAAGTCTTCGGACTGATACTCGGGTCTCATTTCCAGGACGTTTATTAGCTATATTATGACTTGAGTGCCGGCGCTATCTATCGGTCTGTTGAAAACTCAAGTTATCCAATTGGGGTGAGCTTACATATGCTGAGTATCACAATGTATGCATGCACAAGTATACCAATGAGCCTGTAGAATGAAATGAAGGCTCTTGTTCACTCTCCTTGTAACCCGGCTCACATTTCCTCTGGAATGCAATCCTCCTGGCCTAATTTATGTCAAATCCAGTGGTTGAGGTCTTCTTGCCTGGAGTGCAGCAAGCCAAGGTCAATTGTCCTATCCGATTAACATTTCATTGCTCATGCACATAATTAAAACGTAGTTCAACCTGAAAATTTGACCATGGACGTAGTTTCAGAAGACCAGTGTTCAGCTCTTGAACAAAAGGCTACAGCCTGTCAATTCAGTGTGCCAAACAAAATACCTCATTCACGAGAGGTCTCCCACATCAGTCAAGACAACCTCAAATATTTCATATTTTCAGGTCATGACAGGTGACCAAAATGTGTTTTTCCATTCAGATGTGCTTATTCATGGATTTAATATCCAGACAAGAAAATTCACACTTTTTGTTCTAATACAAAATTCAATTCCAGGACCTTCAGTGGGTCTTCAGTCTCTAATGGTTAGAGAAGCAACCTTGTGACCTGAACGAAAACTGTTTTAAATTGAATTATCTAAATGCAAGGACTTACAAGGTCTTACCTAGAGTTAAATGTTGCCTTTGAGTCTTTGTTACAGTTTCAGCGGTCTTAAAAATGTTGCTTATTCTCGGTGCACTACTTGGAGCAGTGAGTACTTTCACTGAGAAATCTCCCTGGTTGTGCAGGTAGAATTCATAGTGGCTGTATAGTATATGGATATATTGATATTGTTAGTGTTTTCATTTTACTTTTGGGATGAAATTGATCTTAAATTAGATTTAAATTGACATTAAAAAGTCTGAAATGTAACTTTACCCTGTTGTTTCTGCCTTAGTTTGTGTCTCAAGATACTGGACGATGTACCCTTGACGAGGGCACAGTTCCGTAAATCCCATCCAGATTTCACTTAAACAGCTGCATCCATGCCATTATAGTGCCCTGGGCTGGGCAGTCAAGGGCAAACTCACCAGCTGCTTGGACTTTGTGTGTGTGTGTGTGTGTGTGTGTGCGCGCACATGTGGGTGACAGAGCAGGGTTAAGATCCAATGTAGTTTTACGCTTATTGGAGGGAAGTTGGCTGTGTGGCACATATCGGTGTTCAGGGAGGACTGTGTTGTTTTTGGAGGCTCATACCGATATGTTTTGGGATCGAAGCTTCCGATAGCCAAACATTTGTGCCGATATTCAAATATGACCACTTACATCCCAAATAAATTTGGTATTCTCCCATCAAATTTAATTCTTGGCAGGGTGGAAAACAGGGTTTACACCATGAAAACTCTCCATTGATACCCAGTGTGACACTAATAATAGTATGACACATTGATGCATATTTGTCTGCTGCAATCAATTCAGGTAAACAACCTCCCGTAGACACCCAGTGAAGTATTGATCAGATATACAACAAATATGTACTCAGACAAACTGCATCATATCCATCATACCGGAGGACGACGACAACTGACTGGCGCATTTTCGATTGGTATTAAAAGGCCAATACTGGCCTCATATATCAGCCTAAGCCTAGTGTGAAAGACATGAAGCAGGAATTTCAGATTGGAGGTCAGACAGTGTGTGTGTGTGTGTGTGTGTGTGTGTGTGTGTGTGTGTGTGTGTGTGTGTGTGTGTGTGTGTGTGTGTGTGTGTGTGTGTGTGTGTGTGTGTGTGTGTGTGTGTGTAAACCCGTTAGAACACAGGAAACATGAGTGTCAGAGACGGTTGGTTGTTGTTTTCAAAACAGAGAAAGAGGAAGCTAGAGGTTACTGCCTGTCATGCTTTAGAGAGAGATGGGGTAAGGGAGAAACAGAAGGGCAAAGAGAGAGAGAAAGATGGATGGGGTTCTTTGTCTGTCACCATCTAACAGAGAGCGAGAGAGAGAACAAGGTAGGGAGGAAGAGAGAGGGATATAAAGTAGAAATAGAAGGGAGTTGGAGTTCCTAGTACCACTGCCAGGTTTTAGTCTTTGATATGACACATGTTGTTCTGTCTGCGTACACACACACACACACACACACACCCACACACACACTGTCGGCCAACCTGAGTTTCCTGGTTCTTGTTGATTGTAACAATACTATCTCAGATTCTCACACACACAGACACGCCCGATGAAAAACACACATGACAAATAGAGTTTGTGGTTACTGTTGATTGTAACACTACTGCACACGAACACAAACGCAGATGCACACCTGCACATAACCGCGCTTCAACCAGAGCAAAATGAGTCCCCTACACCCTTTGGCCGTCTAATATATATTTTTTCTTTCACATATATTAAGTCTCTTTTGTTGCACAAATGGAATCATCATCCCTCATTTATGGACCAAATGCGTACTATTTCCCCCATCAAATATTTCTGTTACGGTTGAAATTACATTACAGCAATGCCCCCCCCCCCCCCCCCATTTCTATATGCCACCTTTTTCTTATCTCAAACAAATTGAGCCACAGAAATAGGCCCCTGCAATTCAATTTGCTATTTGATGTCTTTTGAATAAAAAAGAAAAATGCTCAGAGTGTGAATGTTAATTTTGATTGGCTGGTCAACCAGCGGCGGGGGTATTTGATTGGTTTATCTCCGGGAACTTTGAAAGGATTCGTGGGTTTTATTCAAATGTGATTTGAGGTAAATGGCTCTCTTCCCGTCTGGAAAAAGAGAGAGAGAGAGTGAGTGAGCTTTTAAAATAATCTGAATTATTCAAATGTCTGGATATAAAATTGTTAACATCAGAAGGGTTCGTTAATGCATCCAGGTAATGGAGGCTGAGGATGTCCTATAGGAAATGACTGTGTGTGTGTGTGTGTGTGTGTGTGTGTGTGTGTGTGTGTGTGTGTGTGTGTGTGTGTGTGTGTGTGTGTGTGTGTGTGTGTGTGTGTGTGTGTGTGTGTGTGTGTGTGAGAGAGAGAGACACAGACAGACAGGCACATTGTGAGATTGAGAGTGTCTTGGCCTGTGTGTTTGTGCTTGCAAGTGTGTGTGTGTGTGTGACAGGGTCAGAAAGAGAGAAAAACGTACTCCTCTGTGTGAGCGATTCTGGAGAAGACTAGACTCTCTTCTCTCCTCCCTGATTCTCTCTCTTAATTTCTCATATTTTTTTCCTCATCTCTGTATCACCCTTTCACCCATCCCTCCATACTCCCTCCCCCTTTTCTCTCTGTCCCCTCCTTGGAAATTGTCAGTATGTGATTTCAAGGCTGTGAAGTATTTCAGGCCTTTTGTTTACTGTACTGTGTGTCAAAGAGTGCAGCAGGAACTAACAATCGATACATCAAATGTTCAAATTGCATTATTAACCACTGAAATCTCCAAGATGAAAGAGGCTGTAATCTCTTTTGGTAGAGGGTATTATTTTCACAAATCTTCACAATAGTATTTTGCCAAGTAGGATTCCTGATTTTTTTTTCCATCCACTCCCATTATGCACCACTAGCTGTATTTATGTTTGTTTCTTATCACCACTGTCCTAACTTCACTGTTAAACCCCCCTGCCTAGCGTGTCCCCATGTCAGTGTATGAGCTAAACTGACAGGGTTGACTCTGTGACATGAGGCCTGTATTCAAGCCCGTCTCCCATCAAGGCAATCCCTCTACAGCAGGGGACAGGCTGCAAAGACCTCGGGGGCAGCGCAAGGCCTCCGACAAAATGAGGCAAAAGTGATCGACGCGAGGTCATCTTTAAATGTTAAAGTATTGAAATGATTCAAATAAACTCCATTAAATGCTTCTCTTAGTGGTCAAGTGATCACTATTGAGGATTGTGTGACCAAGCCTACAATTAAGAGAGGGTGTGTGTCTGTCTGATACATATATATATCCCAATGCACATGCCACATGGGAAATGTTTTTAGAGGGGTCTACCATCATTACAGTGCATATTTATAAATAAGTTACAGCGATAAAATAATATTAAAAAATAAATGTCATTCAAATGTTAACCAGGCCTAAACCTATTTTCTGGCTGTGGACTGAATTATCATGGAAGTGACTGTGGAGCTTGTGGAGCGTAGGCTACCTTCAGGGTATCTGTGGCTCCTTGTCTGAAAGTCAAGTCAAATCTATTTGTATAGCCCTTAATCACAGTTACAGTCTCAGAGGGCTTCACAATGGCCGTGTTATGAAAACAATAAATGACGGCATACGACACCCCCCAACCTTGGACCCCCGCAGAGGTCAAGGCAAAACTCCCACAAAACCTTTTTTAAGAAAAAAATGGAAGAAACCTTGGGAGGGGCTACTCGGAGAGGGATCCCCTACTAGGACAGGTAGGAGAACAATAGATGCCACAGGCAAAATGGAACATTAGCAAAGTACAGAATAAACACAATTAGGGCACTCTGGTGGAACATCCAGATCTGCTGAAACCGATAAGGGACCACACCCACACAGACAGACTCATTCATGCACCCTCACTTTTGTAGATTTGCTCGACAGCTCATCCCTATTTCATATGTTGAGATCCAAATTGGTTAGTCTTTAAAAAGTCTTTCGTTTGGGCTCTCTGAAACCTGAGACCCTGTCCTTGGTGTGAACATTGATACCGCCCTGTCTCAAATGTGACAGGAGACAGGGGTCCAGTCAGACTGAAGTGATGTGTATAATACAGAGCCCTGTTTTTGACATGGTCTTCAAACCCCCGCTGCGGCTGTCTCCTTGTCATTTTAAACTGTCAATAGGCTGGTTTTGATAGCCCTGTCCAAAACAGGATGTGACGCTTTATAGACACACACACACACACTAGTATTACTCCCACATGACACACAACATTAGTGTCTGACTTCCGTCTTAGCAATCACGACACGGCTTGAGGTCTGGGCTCGTGCTGGCATCTCGAACAGCATCCAGCAGAAATCTCCTATCACCAATCTTGCTTTGCTTTCTGCTATAACTGACTGCTTGATGACTGACTGACTGCTGATGCATGATCTCTCTCAGGTATAGCAAAAAATTAAAAACTACTTAAGAGAGGTTTTTTTTTCTGCCGGAAAGACAGTATGTACACTAATGTGTGACTAATTTTAGGCTTAGCTTGTTTACTGACTCACATCAAAGTCATTTTTATGATGGCATCATACTGTACACACACAAATATACAGACATGTCTGTTGTTCTGGGGTCCACATGACAGATACTAGCAGAAATGACACGGCTTCGTTTCCTGGCTCCAGCTACATGGCATATGACAGCTAGCCAGAGATAGACAGACAGATATGTTGGCTAGCTTGTTGGCCAGCTCCAACATCGGTGACAGGTGTCAACTCCTGTTTACCCCTTCTGCTGGAACTATGCGACACAGAGACGGACAGGGCTGCCGACGTTTGCCAAGAATTATCCGACATGGATCAGTGGTTCCTCAAAGTCTGGCGTTCAAGATCAAGTGTAGAGGTTGAGTTTGAATTGGACCGTAGGTTCGTTTAAATGAAACTTTTATGATCCCTGTGGGGAAATCGGGCCGTTACAGCAGCAGAGAGAACAATATTCTGTAGAATGGAGTAGAAACAAGTTACAGAGCTTTGAATGTAATACAAGAGAACATATTGAGAAGACTACAGCAGATAAATAGTGTTGTTGACAGATTTACAGGGTAGAAGCAGATGTGCAAGTGCACATTGTTAGCTGTTCACATTATCAAGGATACAGGTGGAAGAACATAGGTACAGAACAGAATGCAGACGTGCAAATCTGCATTGTACGCTGTTCACATTCATTCACCTAAAAAATGGAGATGGAGGTAAGTAGATTGTAAACAGATTAATCTCTAATTTGTTTCTGATCGATAGAGATGAGAGAGAATGGAAATTGAGACACCGAGAGAGACGGTGGGGAGGGAGAGAGGCAGGCAGAGAGGCTAAACTATTGATGGGAGCACATTGATCAGAGCTGAGTGACCGTCATCAAAGTGCTGTCTATTGGAAAGCACATCTGGAAAAACTGCTGAGCATGCAGCCAGTAACGCAAATTTCCTGTGCATGCGTGTGTGTGTATGTGTGTGTGGAGGCAGTCACATTCATTATCCTCTGGGAAAGCTCTCACAGAGGAGCTAAAAATGGATTTTTGAATTTCCTCCAGGCCAATAAGTTGTGGATATTTTTCACGTAGACAGGACTTTGTCCATATGTGCTGCTCTATGCTGAGAAATGGTTCACAGGCTCCGGCAACAGCTTTTCATCAAACTGGCTATTGTGGAGCCAGTAAACTCACAACAGACGCACTCACACATATGCACTCACCAGAGTTGAAATATGTGTCAGCGCTACCGAAGTATGGAGCAGTGATACAAAACTCTTAGCAAGTTTTTTCAGTCCTGTAGAGCCTGGTGCTCGCTCTGCCAGGGTTAGGAGTTTGCTTCCCACTGCAGCCGCCCACACTAAGGCCGAATCCCAATTCTCATTTTCACCCCTACGGCTTCGGCTTGGCCCTTCGGCTTGGCCCTCGGAACAGAGTCACAAGGGGTAGTGGTAGAAATCTCTCCCTAAGAAATGGGACAACCCTTCAAGACCCTGATACGTCATCGATGACGTTTACATAAGCAGACGGGACGAGCTTGTTATCGGAGATTACTATGGCAATAATGGTATTATCACAGTGACATTTGCCGTTCATCTGATGGAGATAGAAAAGCATGGACGCTCGCGATTCGTTCACAATTTATACGTTTCACGCTACCAATCGATCATCAAATAAAAAAGACCACTGCTTCATTACCAGTCCACTTCATGACAGAATAGCGTTAGCGGTGCTCTGTAGTCTGCACTGATATTAGAGGAGCCGTAACAAGTGCAGCAACTTCGCTGCTGGACTTTATAGCCCTCGCACTTGGCCCTACCCCTCGATCCCAAGAGAATTGGGACACCCCTACCCCTTCATGTGAACGCGCAAAACGGAGGGGAAGGGCTAAGGCGTGAATTGGGATTCGGCCTAAAAATGTCTTTCCAGATGTATTGCGTATGTATTTCCAGAACAGAGGCTTGTGCTGGCAGCATGACCATTTGGTTGTTTCAAGTGGTCATGCTGCCAGCACACATCCTGTACAGTCACATGGCACTTTTCCGGCAATGACATAGTTGTTTCTGAATACAAGGTGGGATATTTCGTCAGGATATTATGGATTGGTCTTCCATTCACTCCTCTGTCACACAGCAGACACCGTTGATCGGTTTTGGATTAAATTTGGGGAAATTATTTATCTCACCACTGCGTGCTGACATACAATTGCAGGTCAAAACAAGGGGACGTCATTCATTACTGATTGGTCGTTAGGGGGACTGCACTATTCCTAGGGGAAGACATGTTTACCGTTGACTTGTTATTAATTAGACACTCCTCAATACAGAACAGACATGATCTGTAGAAAACTGGTTTCCCCAATGCTGTAAACCGTGATGAGGTTTGATACCGCTCAGGTAAAGAGTAGGGAAGTGTCTGATGATTTTGCCTCTTGAGGCCCTTGGCACCATGGGAAAACGATGCCTGCTTTCAGAGTCGGCTATCTCACAGCTCTGTGCCGTTAAGTCTGCCTCTGTACGCTGGACGGCTTAACCACATAATGTTTATCAACAGATTTGTTGTTGCGGTGGTGGGATACATGGCCACGGCAGGTTACTAGGTGCTGTTACCATGGCAGCTTGCTGGGAAGTGATTGAAAGCCAGGTGTGATGCACAGGTCAAGTTTCTCACTCGCTGCAGTTGCAATGGAGGTGAGTGAGTGAGCAAGCCTAGTAGTGCTACCTCCCCCACCCCCAGTCTGTTCTCCCTGCCTATGTCTGATTTCTCTCTCACTCTCTCCCTATGTCTCTCCCTCTCTGTAAATATTTAGTTGCACCAGTCATTATCGTCAGTAATTTAATACAGAGCAGGCTCTTGGCTGTTTGTCAGGTCCTACTGGTCTGTCCTAAAACGCACACACCACACATAGATGCACATACACAATATTCACAAAAATAGACACACACACACACACACACACTCATATTTATAGTGTGGGTGAGAAAATCCCATTCCCTTGTTTTGTGATGAGGGGAATGGGAAGGCAGCTGACACACACACACACACACCCCCAAGCAATCTCCTCAGGCCAGATTTGGTCAACCCAGCTCCAGTCTCACCTCTACCACTACTCATTATACATGGCTGTGTCTGTGTGCGTGTGCGTGCGTGTGCGTGTGTGTGTGCGTGCGCGCGCGCTTTTGTCAGTTTGCGTCAGCTTATTGTTGTTTGGGACAAGGCCAAGCGGGGAGGGCGAGCCAGTGAGAGATTGAGTATTTTTTAAAACTTTTTTCTTCTCCATTCTCCAGCAGATTAAAAGTCTTTTTTCTGCTTTTCTTCACTCTCAAAGTTCAACAAACCTACCCTGGTCCTTTTGCTCCTTCACTACCTCTGTCTTCTTTTTTGACCTCTTTTTATTTTCTCCATAGGCTGGAGAAAGGGGAACAGAAGGTGGGGGGTGGGTGTGTGTGTGTGTGTGCGTGTGTGCGCGTGTGTGTGTGTGCGCATGTGTGTGTATGCATCCGTGTGCGCACGCTGTCTCGCCCTGTGATTTAGTGCCAAGCTGGCAGTGGCGACTAGTGAATAGGGGGCCCCTTTCACACAAAGGGATCGTGGTACACACACACACACACACACACACACTTTGGTGACATAATAGCATCCATGCCAGGTGTGCAGGTGGTGGCCTGCAGTCTGGTATTGGCTGGAGGTGTCTGTGTGTGTGAGAGTGTGTGTCTGTGTCTGTCTGTGTGTGTGTGTGTGTGTGTGTGTGTGTGTGTGTGTCTGTGTGTCCAGCAGACACCATCTGCTCTGTCCTCTGTGAACTTGTGTCTACACTTCTCCTCTCCCCTCTCTCTCTTCACATCGCCATATCAAGTTATTTTTAACCCATCGACTGGGACCCAAAATACTACTATATACCATAGTACTACCACTGAATGTTTAGTATTTGCTATAGTACTTCTATATGTACTGTACCAGATGAACTGTATGCTGTGGTGATGTTGATGTGTGGGACCGTCCCACTGTGGGATGGGTGATGATGTCAAATCAAGAGCCGTCAGTTTATGTGCCTTCTGTCTCTCCACATCGCTTCTCCTACTTTCGCTAGGTCTGGTTTTTATTTTAGATGTCAAGTATTTTGAGCACACTCGAGTGCACTCCACAGTCGAGGAAAATGCAACGTGAAGCAATGCAGTCGCATTAAGGCATAAGATTAAAGAAACAACAACAGCAGAAAAACACAGAAAACGGCAAAAACAAAAGATCCCCTAAACAGCATCTGAATACAGTAAAGAACATCACAGCTGTTTTGGGGATCTAGAGGGAAAGATGGATGAGGTCCTTTCTCTCTCGCTCACCCTTCCCCTCTCTCCCTCCCTCTTTCCTTTCATTACATATTTTTTCCTTCTCCTTCTGCTGCCCTCTCTCTTCCATCTCTCTCTTTTCTTTCTTTCAGATAAACACTGTAGTACTGTACTGGGGGAGGGGAAGGCAGTTCCACCTTCGGTCAATAGGTGGCAGTAGGAGACTTGCATTCAGACACTGACCATGTGCTCTTCTTGCTGGCCTTGTTATTGTCTGCATGTCTTTACACACACACACACACACACACACACACACACACACACACAAAACAGGAGACTTGTGCCTGTTAAAGTGTTTAACTGCTTTTATCAAGTCATCTGACTCACATTTGCCTTTTTGTTCCTCCTTCCCAGTTACCACTGTGTGTGTGTGTCTGTGTCTGTGTGTGTTTGTTCGTGCGTGCGTTTCTTGGTGTGTGTTTTCTTGTTCCTGCACGTGTGTCTGTATCTGTGTGTGTCTGTTTGTGTTCCCCCTCTTAGGCTGTTTAGCACACTGCTGCTCTGTTGTTTACATACCCACTTCTTCCTCTTTGTGTGTTGGGTTATGAGAGTTTAAAAAAAATAAATGACACCCTCAGCTTTTTTTTAGTTTGGCCTGTAGCCTTGTACATATTATTTCTGTTCCATTAGATTGTATTTTAGATTGTAGATTGTACAGTGGAGAGAGAGGCAAGTGGATGATGTCAGACACAGGTCAAGGTTTGGACTCCTCTCCTCCTGCCTTAATCTACTGATCATCCCTCATTTTCTCTAGACATATTTCACCTCTCTTCTCTCTCTCTCTCTCTCTCTCTCTCTCTCTCTCTCTCTCTCTCTCTCTCTCTCCCTCTCTGTTTGTTGTCCTGTCCTTTCTCTCTTCCCCCATTAGTCATCCCCCTCTATCCCTTTCCCTTCATTATTCCCTGCACCGGTGTGTCTCTGACTGCTGTTCAGGATCCAAAGTTTTGTAACCGTCTGTCCGTTCCTCTCATAACAAGAATACCAGCATTTTTTTAATGGATTGTAATGAAGTCCCAGCGCCAGGCCTCATTTCCACTCGGTTTAGTTCTTGAGCTGAGAAAAGGTTTAAGTTTAGCCCCCTTGCCTTATTCATGCATAGTTGTTGTTTCCTCCTGCAGGAACACTTTGAAGCCTCCGCACTCTGCCCTTCGTTGCTCATAACCAGTCGCTTAACTATAGAAGACACAGGCTGCACGGCTTGAAGGTTGCATTTCCACAAGCCCCACTGAGTCCTAATGGTGCTTCCAAGGGATCAAACGCGAGCTCGGCAAACACACACACACACCCACACAAGCACGCTAACAGTAAGTTACAAGTGGCTTAAGTCCTCAAGTTCGTGTCTGCTTTGAAGTCTAGACTTGGAGGTTGGGAGGCAGGAGAAGGAGAGATTAATTGAGCTGTGTCCTGTACATGAACCTTTGTTAGAACCCATTCTGCTTTTTGTCACAAAACATAAGCCCTATAGATACCTGCAGGGATTAAAGTTTCTGTCACTACGACATATTTCCGTTGTTTGGATTCCAGACAGGCAGTAGATTATAGGAGATCACTGACGGGTACAAAAGGTGGGGAGTTGGTGGCATAGTATCTGGACATTGTGTGTGTGTGTTTGTGTGTGTTTGTTTGTGTTTGAGAAGAACCAAAACATGCGGATAGGTGAAGATGCCTGAATCACAGACTGATCTAGAAATCACTTTCCATCCAAAATACCAAGCCAAAACAAACCAATGCCAAAAATGCTATATTTTGTAGCACAACATCAAAAAGGTAAAATCACTAGAAAGTTACTATTATGATTGACTGAAAGCTTGCTTTTATTTGCCCCGCTTAAAAATGATCGTCCTATAAACTAGCCCTCATATAAACTTCTTTGAAATTGCACTGCAATTTCTTCCTTTTTTGCCAGTAACTCATTTGGTGCTGCACCATGTGGCTAGTAAAGCCTGGCTGTAAAAGATCATCTGTTTTATTTCAAAGATTGAAAAGAGGATTTGACTTGATCAAACCTGCATGCATACATGTTCAGAAGGATGTTCCTCCTGTAAAACTGCTCATGGCTATTTTACATCAAAGTGGAGTCATGTATTTGCCTTTTTGGCATTGTGAAGACCTGCATAAATGAAAGCCCAATTTCTGGTTTAGATCTTTTAGGCAAGACGCCAGTTTTACAAATTAAATACAAATCACACTGGTATGATTATGATATATAATCTGCTACAGAAAGAAACACTGTACTTCCAGTTTGGCTGTGTCTTCTCAGAGCCACAGAGCCGGTCTTTCAGAAGATCTCACTTGTTGCATGTAAACAACAACGTTTTCAAGAGTTTAACAATCACATGCACAGTTGTTTTTTTTTCTTTCCTTCATGTCCTGCTGAGGCACCTCCTCCACGCTACTGTGAAGCTGGCTCCTCCTTTCCAGCCACTGAAAGCACATAGCGGTTAATCAAGAGTCTTGTCAAGAGAGATGACTCATTGAGGGGGACCTTTAGTGGAGCTCGTGAGGATTTGAGGATGGCAGACGATCTTGAGCGGTGTCATAGTCGGACCCAAATGTGTCTATAAAAATGAGACAAGACAGTGGTTTTATTTACCTGTCTTATCAATACAGCGATTCTATGTTTGTAGATGACAGATTTCAGCTCAGGTCTTGTCAAGTTTTCTCTCCGAGTCACCACAATACTACTGCTCCACAGTGGTAATTACATTCAGGCGTGACATACACACACACAGGCACACGGCCCTTGGAAATTGAGTAAGGTAATTTCATCCCAAAAGTAGTCTGACATGCAAGCAAAAGGTGAACTCATTTTCTCTGTTGTTGCCAGTTCCCTATGGTCCTGGCAACCTGGCTTATTTGCTGCGCGCACGCACACACACTCGCAAACACACACACACACACACATGCGCACACACAAATCACGGTTAATGAGTTATTCTACCTGGAATTAACTTGAACCTCACATCGATGTGGTGATCAACACAACTCATTACCTGGAAAAGGGAGAGAGAGAAAGCAAGAGAGTGGGATGAGCTTAGAGCCTAAGGAGAAGAGACAGAAAAGCGCTGGAAAGAGGGAGAGGAGGAGACGGTAATTGCTGTTACTGAAAGTGAGATCTCCACAAGTGTGGTCTTGATGCGTTGTAAAGTCCTAACATGAGACCAAGTCTAAATGTCTCTTTACAACCTTTGAACAAAGCGATACTTTATTAGTTGAGCGAGGCTTTTCCTTGGTTTTCCATCAGAATCTCCTCTTGAGGAAAGTGTGTGTGTGTCTGTTCGGTCCGACCCAGTCTGAAACATTATGCAACTGTCCCACTTACGCTGTTTGTGTGTTTTCCTGTCAGAGCCCATTCCATCACTTCGCTCCCCATGATGCCTCTGCTTTTTTGTCTTTCCCTGTCCCTGGCTTGCTCTTTCTTGATCACCCCTCTTATTTTCCCCCCTCTCTTATTTTCAATCAATTCTAGTTCTGTCTCGTTCCCATCCTTCTATTTCTCACAAATCGATTTCCCTTGCTCTATCTCTCTCTGTCTATACCAGTGTTTCCCTTAGCTCAGGCACGGTACTTTCACAGTACCTGCACTGAAAAGATACGTGAGTTGAGGAAATTATGCTATGAAATGATGGTGTTTTTCCAGAACGAGTACTCTTATCTTGTTTTGTTCCATGTCACATTTATGAGGATACCTGGATTTGTTTCCATCATCAACTTCAAACTCACAAATGCAATTTCTTGCAACCTCTTGCCTGACCTCTCTTATTTAGTTACGTGCAGATTAAGTTTTTTCATACATTTTACCACAAAGTCTTTCTCCCTGACTGAATGCTCTTTTGGGGCGACCATACCGTTTTGCTGCTACGGTGTGAGTGAGGGGCAAAATATGTTCTGTGTTTTGTAATTCTGGTTCCCTATCTTTTAAACTACTATGAATGATGTTTATGACTAAATCTAATATCAGATTTACTCATATAATTGTAATTAAGTCATGAGTCATATTTTGTTATTTATTTCATGTAGGTTACTTTGAATCTTTCTTTTTGTAGAATTGAACCTGTGATGTTTCACTGTATTGCAACAGCAGAAGTAAACAAAACATTTGCAATTGGCAAAATTGGCAGTTGGTTTCGGTTCTGTTGCCATGTAACTTGTACACAACACCAGTGATGCACTTGTATTTTGTGGTTTCCCACAGGGGGAAGTAGTGCAGTCATCCATCATGGCCTCTGCCTCTCCTTTCAGACAACACAGCATAATCCCCTCTCAGTATATTTCAGCCCTAATGTGGAAACAACTCATATTCATCTTTTATACTTATTGGATGAATACTATTTTACAGTGTCCTTGAATGTGCACAGTGATCCCAGGGTATCTGCAGGTCCTCAACTAGTCTTGGTAATATTGTTTGTTTGAAGTGGTTGTACAGATATGTTGTACAGACATATCTTTTTACCTTTCAGATTTATTTTTTATTTTCCAGTCTTAAATTGTATTCTAAGTGCCCTTAAAAATGTCTTACAAAGTCTTAAATGTAACTTGCTGAACCTTCAGATACCTGGATTGAATGCTGTGAGACTATCATCCTATTCAGGTTTTAGCAACAACGAGGATAGACGGAGGTTACAAGGCAGAGCTCCTTCACAAGCAAAAACCTTGTGTGTATCCAGGAAAGATCCATGTCCCCTGAAACGGTGTGTGTGTGTGTGTGTGTGTGTGTGTGTGTGTGTGTGTGTGTGTGTGTGTGTGTGTGTGTGTGTGTGTGTGTGTGTGTGTGTGTGTGTGTGTGTGTGTGTGTGTGTGTGTGTGTGTGTGTGTGTGTGTGTGTGTGTGTCTTGCCGGGTGGTATATTTTCATACTATCAGGAGGTCTCTTCACACCCCCTCCAGGAACCAGTTCTCACACAGTGGACCACCCGTCGCTGCGGCTTTGAGCCCCTTGTATGGGGTGACATGAAAGGACTACAGGGGGGACAGCTGATGCGTGCATGCACATCACACACATACATATATATACACATATTTCTATATTTTTCACATATTTTAATATTTTTTCAGATCCCGTTTTTATCCTGTATGTGATGAATAAAGTTCTTGAATCTGGAACACACACACTTTGTGAAGGCTAGAAAACTGCTGAATATCTCCTCTAGGAAATGTTCCCTCTAACTCTGGAGAATCAAAGGGAATTTGCGCGCGCTCTCTCTCTCTCGCTCTCTGCTTCAGGTTAAACATGGCATTGCCCCTTGACAAACAGGCTTTGTTTTGTCCTGCTGCAATCTAAAAAATACTGTGGAACACACACACACACAAATAGATAAACATGCACACACAAACAGAGACACACACACACACACACACACACACACACATAATCTCCTTGGTGTGTGTGATAGTGAGAGATGGGGTTTGCTTTGTAAATGGATCTGTTTTGCTAGAGTGAGTGTGACTGGACAGAAAACGACAACAATGATTCACTTTCATTCCTCATGGACAAAGTATTACCTGGTAGATGGGAGGTGAATGGCAATCCAATGTGGCTGTTTTGTCCAAACCTTGTATCCACCCCCTCCAAAAATCAGCTCAGGATTTAAAGGTGATATGTTGAGCATTTTAACATCCATAAATCATTACCACAGACATTTTCAGACATTAGTATTGTTACCATGAACCAATAAGACGATCGTTCAGTCTTTATCATTTTGTCAACCAGTTATTGTGTTGGCTACTATATTTTCTCTTCTGAACCAATTTTTTTTTCTGTTTGTGTTTATTTTTTGTATGTTACGCAAATGCAGTGTGTGTCACAGCCCGCTATATCTCATGCTTTATTATTTTTTCCCCTATTTACCAGTCCCAATTCCTGCTGAAGGCTGTATCGTCTCATTCATCATCCCATTTCTCAACAGCTGTAGCATTTAGATTAGTCTCTTAACAAACTTCCATTGTGTGGTTTCAGTCCTGATCTATAAGGTCAAGGTGTATTTGGGGACTGCACCGCGGCGCTGCTTTGGAATATGCTTTAGGATTGGATGAGTTGTCTTGATCAAGCAGTTCGATATTGGATGGAAAAGAGAGACAGGACGAGTTGGAGATGAAGTGAGTGAGATGGATGAATTGAAAAAAATGCAGAGAGTGAGTGAAAGGAGGAGAAAGAGACGTGGAACTAAATGAAAAGAATAGCCAATATAAGAGTTGTAAAAGAGGAGAGAGGAAAAATGATCGGGTCAGGCAAGGTCGGGTAAATAAATGAAATTGGCATTCCACTATTTCAGCCTGTTGCGGTGGACACGCGCACACACACGCTCCTATGTTCACCATGTGCCCTTCTGAAAGGTTGTGAATAGAGACACGACACCAAAGACTGTATTGGAAATGAGAGATCAAAACATTATGTTCCCGTTTTTCAATCAGAAAAAGAAGAGAAGAGAAGATTTTTATTGATCCTTGACAAGGTTAGCATTGCTAAAAGCAGAGGCTCTCTCGCACGCTGCTGCTGCAGCTGCTTTACATGTCTGTACATGTTTCAAACAGAACACACACGGCCTACATGTCTGGACATGTATTCATGTCTCTCATTCATGTTGACTACGGTATTTTCTTCATAGTAAGGTTTTAAGTATTACTCAGCTCCTCGGATCCTTGTTTATTTGTTTTATTTATTTGTTTGTTTTTTTGGTACTGTGACATCTTTTCCCTTGGGCTTTCTGGAGATGAAGTCTGAGTTTCTGTAGTTGGCGCTCTTTTCTCTGTCTGTTTAGACATGGTGGTTATCGCTGCTCGTGCTAACTACCCAGTTCTTCTTCTGTTTATTCTAAACAAACTGCTGTTGCTACTAGAAACATAAAACACATCACTTCCTGTGTGCCAGAATATTTTTCCTGGGAAAGACCTGCCTGTAGAAAGCATTCATAGAAAACCTTCCATTTTTCCATGCAGGGTATGAATATGTTATGCTTCATCTCTGTTGTTAAGTGTAATTACACAGATTGTGAGTATACAACAAACATATTGCATTACTTTTCAATGTTGTTATCATGAAGACAGGTTGCTACACCATGTGTTGCTAAAAGTAACACAAGGTGTCCCTTCTAGACACCGATGTGTGAAATGTTATGCAGGGTAGGAGCTCAACTACGGGACTCAGCAGCTCATAGCTCTCATAGCACTGTTTAATGGGAAACTGTCTTCCTGGTGGTGTATGTGCGCATGCAGACCTGTGCATTTGTGTTTCTGTCTGTATGTTTACATCTGACTTTGCATTGGAGCACTTGTGTGGTGGCACACTTGCACGTGCCCATGTTGATATATGTATTTACATTTGTGTGTATGTGTGACTGTGCTGACATTCAGTTTTCTCTCAAGCAGCAGCGAATGTCACTCTGGGTCTTCAGCTGAAGAAGTTGTTGAGTGTTTCTGCCTGACTGGATGGCCTGTCGCCACATCTGTCACTCCTCAGCAAACCCTATGTCTGATTCCCTGTGTGTGTGTGTGTGTGTGTGTGTGTGTGTGTGTGTGTGTTTGTGTGGACTCCCCTTGCGTACAAGCTAGAATAGCTGAACAAGGTGTGTGTGTGTACATGTTAGGGGTGGGCAATATGACTTCAAATCAATATCACGATTATCTCCTGTCCTGTCCCTGACCACAACGTGGACATAACGATCTGGAGCTGTTGGTCCCCGGGCGCTGATGCAGATGGCTGTCCACTGCTCCTGGCTGCCCCTGGAGTGGCAGCGTAAAGGATGGGTTAAATGCAGAGGACTAATTTCCGCAACCACCCTCCCTGCATACGTATGTGTGTCTGCCGGTCACCACTTCCTGCATGCTGTGTGTGTGTGTGTGTGTGTGTGTGTGTGTGTGTGTGTGTGTGTGTGTGTGTGTGTGTGTGTGTGTGTGTGTGTGTGTGTGTGTGTGTGTGTGTGTGTGTGTGTGTGTGTGTGTGTGTGTGTGTGTGTGTGTGTGTGTGTGTGTGTGTGTGTGTGTGTGTGTGCGCGCGCGCGCGTGTGTGTGTGTGTGTGTGTGCGCGCGTGTGTGCGCGTGTGTTCTTCTTCTTCATATGTGTAGTTTGGTTCTTCTTCTTCATATGTGTAGTTTGGTTCCTCTGCTTCTGTAGCGGCTAGCCTTGACCTGCTCAGTTTTACAGAAAAACCAGCATGGAGGTTTTAGCTTCATGTGCATGTGTGTCCACACACACCCCTTGTTCAGTATGGTGAAGGACACGGACATGAATAGACAGAAAGGGCTCTTCATTCCTCTGATAATGATTTCCTGTTTTTACTATACTGCAGAGAGAGAGTTGTTAGCAGCAGTAGTGGTGGTCCCTCTGAGATAAATCAACCAGTGTCAAGACGGGACAGCTTTTAGAGGCTCTCACTTTCCTCTCTTCTTCTCACTTCTTCACTCCCCCCATTTAGGTGTGTCTCTCTCTTCTCTTCACACCTCAAAGCCTCCCATTTACCATTGCTTGCAATTGAGCCTGTGTGCGGCGTTCAGACGTATCAATAATTGATAGGCGTTACATGTTTTTACATTTAAAATTAAAGCTGTTTGGGCTCATGAAGGTGAGTATTGTTAGGGGGAAGGGAGACTAGGGCAAAGGCTGGAGTGTGTACATGTGTTGATAGCAACAATAATACAAAACAACCAGTATCAAGATTGGATGAAATTTAGATGTGAACTATGGCTAGCTCGCTGGTTCTGTGTCATACAAATCTTTATTTTTGGGGTATTTTGATGCTTTGGTGCTTCTAATCAACTTATTTTGTTGTTTATTCTCCTCTAACACTGGGATCACACTTAGTTCTACACAAGGATCCAGTGGCTCAAACATATGGCATGGTTATCAGTTGCAGTATTATACATTTTCATTGCAACTTAAATTCACTGAATACATATTTTCTTCATTAAAACACTGGGCTACAGTCGAATATTAAAGGGTAATTCTGGGATTTTTCAACCTGGCCTCTATGTCCACAAAATCGCTTTTCATACCTTTAAGTTTCTGAGTTTCTCCGGTCCATCGGCTCAGCCGGCAGTCGCGTAACGGCGGCTCTATGGCGGCAATGTAATCCGTAAAGGCATACTCGGCCGGTCAAAGTACGTCCACTAAAAGTGCTTGTTTTTGTCACGGACGGGCTCAGATTGTTATTCGTGTTATTATACATGAGTCGGAGAGACAAGTTTTGAGTTTAGTAGAGGAACTGCTAGAACTTGCAGCAGCTGGTTCACCCTCTCGCTTTCATAAACTATCTTGTATCCTTTTCACCGTCCTCGTTTTCCAAGCTGTTACTGTAGCGACCCTTTCCATAATGTTGTCAGACATTTGGATAATAACACGAATAACAATCTGAGCCCGTCCGTGACAAAAACAAGCACTTTTAGTGGACGTACTTTGACCGGCCGAGTATGCCTTTACGGATTACGTTGCCGCCATAGAGCCGCCGTTACGCGACTGCCGGTTGAGCCGATGGACCGGAGAAACTCAGAAACTTTTGGGATCTACTTAAAGGTATGAAAAGCGATTTTGTGGACATAGAGGCCAGGTTGAAAAATCCCGGAATTACCCTTTAAAGCTGCACTCAGCAAGATCTGTATGTAAAAATACACCTCTAAATACAGTACAAGTGGTGCAGCAACAGAGAAGAGCGTCCCATCCATGATTGTAATGGTGTAGTGTTGCCCGATTTGCCTGAATGAAATTTTGGTGTCGGGTATGTACACTTCTCCACCCATTTGAAATGGGTCAGCTTCCTTTGGAGAGTAATGCATTCAAACCTTAATTGTGATCCTGGTCGTAAAGTAATAATCCACAACACTTCCATGTAAAGAAACCTGAAGCCGATTCATTAAAGCTTTTACATTTGCTGTTCTAAACCCCTGGTGTCTGGTTTTACTGGGAAAAATCATCTGGCACACAGGAACTGATGCATTTTGTTTTTCTGGCAACAGCGGTTTGTTTAGAACAAATTGAGGAAGTACTGGGTAGTTGGCATGAGCAGTGGTAACCACTGTGGCCGAAAAGACAACAAGGGTTAGCTACAGAAATTCAAACTTCATCAACAGAAAATCCAATGAAAAAGTTGTCACAGTACTGGCCACACTGTTGACTGAAGTTAACTCTGGGTAGTGCAGCACAGAAACACCACAGAAATGACCGTTTATGACCAAAGATGTCGCTAAAATCAAAACAAAACAAAACCAGAAAAAAAAAATCATACGATCTCTCTGACTACCACTTTTTTTCCCCAGGGCCGCTGTAACCACTCCACCAGCCCTTACACTTAACTTACACCAGCCCCATTAACTATTTATGCTGTCGGTGGAGCTCTACTCTGTCAAACTTTACTGTCTGTGTTCTTATGAGCGGAGATAAAACGACAGTAGAGGCAGCAGGGTGGTGACAGACTGTCCTTCCAGTTCAAGCCCTCGTGTCGGCAAGCATCCGCCCTGCCCGTGTGTCCTTGAGCAAGACACTGAATCCCTCCCCACTCCTAAGGGTGCTGTAGCTGACCCTGACCTCTACGGGGAGCAGTAAAGTATCACGTAAGAGTAGGGAGGAAGGTGGGTGATGAACAGAGGAGTGCAGAGGCTGAAGCAAAGGAGAGAGGATGAAAAGAGTTTAAGGGAGGGAGGGGGGAAATCAGTAGCTCTGCACATGGCCCATCTATTCCCCATCTTGTTAACTTAGTAAACAAACCACACTCATTAGTCTCCAACGGTAATAGTAGCCTTATGTTTACAGAATAGTCATAATAATATTTACATTAAAACATGTTTGCAGGTCCACAAACTAGATTAACACACACACACACTCATGAACACGCAGTAGTTTATAGACTTCCTAGCTTGATTAACACACACACACACACACGCACCCAAAAGGCATCCAGGCTAGCTACAGTAACTGACTTTGTAGAAGAGCACACACACACATACATATATACACCCACGTTGACTAAGTGAATTAGTAAAAACAAACAAGATGCCTGCTGGTTGGACATGAATATATTAGCATAAATACTGACCAGCCATATTATTATTTATCAAATTACATGAACACACACACACACACACCACAATGCAGAAAGAAATGAGGTCAGTGGCCTTGAATCAGAAATGGTTAAACCTTATTATGTCTGATTAACAACATGGCTATTGGTGTGTGTGTGTGTGTGTGTGTGTGTGTGTGTGTGTGTGTGTGTGTGTGTGTGTGTGTGTGTGTGTGTGTGTGTGTGTGTGTGTGTGTGTGTGTGTGTGTGTGCGTGTGTGTGTTTGTCTGTGTGACCATCGCCTCGATGTCTTTGACAGCTGATATTAAGCATTAACACATCAATGACTCTTAATGGGAACTCGTTTCCATATGTAATCTCCCCTCAACGTCAAGATGTGTGTGTGTGTGATGCCCCTTAGTACTTTCCAGTTGTTAGGGTCTCTGAAGCATCTGCATCTTACAGGGATGGGATCTGCCCTCTCCATCTCCCTCTGACTGTCTCTCTTTGCATGAGATTCAACAGATAACACAGATAATGTACGTTTTTCGTGCTGCTGTTTCACGCCGGTCTGCTGATCGCCTGTTTGCGATGCAATCTGTTTAGAGGTTTAATTGGCAGGGGAAACGCAGCTCGATGAGGCTTTGAGACAGTTGCTGTCTATTGCATTAGCATGAATCAACAAATGAATTTGAATGATAGATCTTTTGAGACAAGTGCATTTGTTTCTCCAACCCCCTCTCACAGAACTGGCTGCGATGGTAATCAGCAAAGTCTTTGGAGCTGTTTAGCTGCATTCATTGCGCGTTAAGTGACACTAATTTCTTAATTAGAACAAATAGCGATGCCTGTTGATTGCTAATAAGCTTGCTAATATCATTTGTCACTCACATCTGAAGAAATCTTCCCCTCTGAAGAGTTCTCTCTGCTTTTCTGTCTTCTGTTTTGTTCCCCTTTTCTTTTTCTCGTTCTCTCTTTCTCTTTTTTTCTATTTCTGTGTTTCTACGATGTACACACTCAGGTAGGCAAGGACAGCTTGGATTAGAATGATACACACTCATACATTCCCATGTAAACCATCCAAAGATTGTCTGTGAACCAAAAAACAAACATGTTATTTGTATTTTTTTGTAAGGCTGTCAAGATGTTGGTCTGCTGACATGTTTCTGCTGTGACCAGACTGTAAAAAGGTGACTGCTGACAGGGAGACTGGTAGTGCTGGAATGGCCCGTAGGGATCTCTTCCTTCCTCTGGCTATCTGTTTTCTCTGTTGGTCGCTCTGTGACGCCACTCACTTTTTTTTTTTCCTTCCTCTCCTTTCTCTGATTCCCCTGTTTGCTTTTGCTATTATTCATAATTTCACAATTGTTCCTTTTGTTTGCCTCTAATTGCCTCTATTGTGGTCTGTCCACTACTTCACTGCAACTGCTGTCTGAGTTCACAAGCAGTACCATGCCTTACAGTACTACAGGGAGTTGGGGCATGTTTAGTCCCGACAGACCCCTATACACTGTAGTCCATCTGCTTTTGATGCTTCAGAAGATGCCTCCTCTTTGAAAGGATACACACACACACACACACACACACACACATGCGTGCGCGCACGCATAGACAGACTGAGAAAATGATGGAGGAGATGTATCTTCCTTTTCCAATTACTTTCTATACATTCATACCGGAATACACACACAGTACATCTAGCCTCTCTGCCAATTACTCTTGATATATCCATACTGTATGCATGACCCATATATGCTATGGCATGTTTTTCCTATGTACTGCGGCACGCGCACACACACACTCACACTCTCTCTCTCTCTCTTTCATGTATCCACACATTCTCCCTCATGCACACGTGCACACACTGGAAGGTCATGCCTGTAGTTTGGAAACTATGTGAAAGTAGGTTAAAACTGACATGTTGTTTAAAGGATTGTGTAGGCTGTTCATTAAAGTGTGTGTGTGTGTGTGTGTGTGTGTGTGTGTGTGTGTGCGTAAGTATGCATGCATTTGTATGTGAATGACATAGAATGTATGCAGAGAATGTATGCATATGTGCTTGCTGGTGTGTGTGTGTGTGTGTGTGTGTGTGTGTGTGTGTGTGTGTGTGTGTGTGTGTGTGTGTGTGTGTGTTGGGTTAATCCATGATGATGCTCCCTGCCAAGCCGCCCGCGCAGCACATCAACAGTTGTTGCTCTAAATTAAGCTGCTTAATTACTGCAATTAAACTCTGTGTGTGGTGTTTGTGTATGTGTGTTTGTTTGTTATCATGTGTGTGCATGTGTGCGATTATTTGTGTGTGCCTGCCTGCATGTGTCTGCCTGTGTGGTGGTGATGGTGTGTGAATCAGGGCTTGTGCCTGCGTGTGTGTATAAGTGTGTTTATATGTATCTGTCCATGTGTGACAGTTTTTCCTTCATGGCTGTGACTCAAAGAGGAGCGAAGAATTTCACAGAGCACTGGTGAATGTCAAACCTGCATGACTGTTTCACCGTGACAAATTCTTTTCTGTCTCTGGCCATGTTTTCATCCAACAATCACATGGATTTCAAGCAAACTTTTCAAATGAGAAATTGTGAAAATTATGTGCATTTTCATCAGCTGGGTTGAACCGGATAAAAAGGCTTCCTAGCTCTGTCAGAAAAAAACACAAACATGGAAAGACTCGTTAAGGAATTGATCAGTATTTTGTAAGTTGTCATTGTTTTTTCTTGTCAGCTTATGTTTGCCTTATTTCATGTTGGGTTGGGTGGTATTAAGAGTATGAAGAAGAATAAAAATAACAGTGGTGTAACAGTGGTGGAACGACATTAAACATTTGTATTAAGGAACTGTTTCCCTTTTAAGAAATGATCAAAACACCAGTTCTATGGTATGTATACCAGATTATTTGACACCTTCAGAAGCATTTTTATCGAAAATATACTGTGATATATTCCTTTATTGTTCCTGCTTCAAATCCCATTGTGATCTGAATCTTAGCTCTATTTCATGCAGTACGAAAACAATACCAAAGAAATTAACTGAATATTCTGATGAACTAATGTTCATATTAGTTTTGCCCTTGATATTTATGGTATAATTTCTGAATCGACAGGGAGAAATTGCCATGGCTGTAATTCAGCCCAATTAGATACATGTTAACTCATAATCTCTCTTAATCCCTCACCACTATTCCTCTTTTTACCCCAGTTATCTTTCTGTTTCTCTCATTAGTAACTTCACTCCTCTACACCTGTACAGTACAATCTTCATCAGTTTACAGTGCTTTAGAACGCCATTTTCCACAACTGTTTATTGAATGGTCAAGTAAAGGATCTATTGTGAAAATGTGAATAAAACTATGAATCTTCATGTGGTGATATTGATATTAATAATATCAATTATATTTGAATTGACTAATCAAATGGACATGCACAGCAATTCTGTCTCCATCTCTCCCTCCACTTCCCTCCTGCCCTATTTCTTCTCTTACTCCCCCCACTACACACACACACACACACACACACTTTCCCTCTCCCCCTCCAAATCCATCCCTCCATCTCTCAGGGTGGTGGTGTTGACAACGGCCCCAGAATCCTCTCTGTCTATGCATTGGGGGCGGGGGGGAGGCAGACAGCCAGAGGGGATTGGCTAGTGGGTTTGATGGGGGAGGGGCTAATGTGACTGAAGGTCAGACAAGCCTTCCATTCAGTGGCACTGTACAAAAGCAACACATGGTTATGGATGAGGTGTGTGTGTGTGTTCTCTCTGTGTGAAGAGAAAATAAATGGTACAATGATGAAAGTCCTCCCTTGGAAAAGGCTTTAAGTTAATACATTTATTTTTTACAGCTCTGTGTGTGTGTGTGTGTGTGTGTGTGTGTGTGTGTGTGTGTGTGTGTGTGGTGAAATACACATCCCTTCATGAGATTGTCTTAATTTGTTGTGTCTGATACATATTCATGTTGGCCAAATGCAGTGATAGCTCCAAGCAGTAGCTAATGGTGTGTGTGTGTGTGTGTGTGTTGCGGGTGTCCATTTGCATGTGAGTGGGCTGAGTTTGTTGAATTCATGTGCCTCAGTTGAAGAAAGTCCGTTTTTTTAAAACAATGTGACTTCTGATGTTTGAATAGGTTAGTCCTGATTGTTTTTCAAGCCTCAGTGGCTTCAAACTCAAAACCGTTGAGTTGTGGTGGACAGAACAGACCCAGACGATGAAAATTATACTTTCAACATCGAGAGGTTGTGAACTGTTTTAGGCTTCCACTGACTGGATTTTCTAATTTACTGAGTCTAAATTTTGTCCTGGATTACAATTTTTGGTGCAATTGCTTAGCAAATACATTCAGCTCCAGAGACACAAATGATCACAAAATCATTTATCATTTATTTTATTATCAACATTATAATATGATCAACATTTATTTTATGTTGAAATTATTATTGTTGGTATTACATTATTGTTTTCTGTATATCAGGGCACGCTGTAAGATCTTTTTTTGAGCGAAGAGAATAAGATGATTAACAGTATAGTGAAAGACAGAGATACAAACACACTGAACACACAGGCTTGCCCCCTGGACATAAAGTATCCTGGAGAATCAAAGGGAATACTCAGGCTTTCACATACACCGTCTCTTTCACACACACACACACACACACAAACTGTCTCTCTCTTTCTCTTTCTTTGTCTCTCTCTCTCACTCACCTCACCGTGTGAATTCCTGGGCACGATCAAACCACGTAGGGAAGTGGGGTATATCGATCCATGTACTGTCCATGTCGACTCTCATCCCTCTCAGTGGGGTGTGTGTGTGTGTGTGTGTTTGTGCATATTTATACCCTACCTAATTATCAGTCTCCATGGGAACCAACGAGAAGAGACACGGTCAAACCAAGGGCAGAAAGTTCACAAAGTTATGCTTGATTCACAGATAGTAGTTAATGTTGTTTTTCCTGCTTTCCTTCTTTTTCCGGTTTTTTTTCTCTCTGCATTTAGGTGTTTTGTGGGGGTTAGTTTCATCGTTCCTTCAAGACATGCTGCTTCCTTCATCTCTTAATTATCAATACTAAAAGAAAGCATCAACTTTTGGGCAAATAAGCGCTTTGACCAACTTAACATTGCTGAATTTTGACACCCAGCCCCATACACAACCGTTATTTCATTAAAACCTCATGGCATTTTTTCAACACATCATAGAACACACAATTTTCTTCTTCTGTTACATACTTAGACACACACACACATAATCTGTGCTGCATAGTAGCTGTGATGGTGAAAGTATATGTGGGTATTTGCACAGTGACATCATGTGTCTTTAAAGCAAATATAACTAGTTTTCTAATAGATCTGTAAAGTCAATAAGTTACAGAGCGAATAAGCTCCAAATGGATCTAAGCTGCTGCCGCTGTACACGAGGCCATGCATATTCTTCTGATTGGTTGCCATGGGCGATAATGTTTAACAGATTACAGATTATATGCACATATAGATGATCCTATTATATTGCATTAAATCCTCATTTTCCATGACACCAGTCAACACACAGCTAAGCATGTTAGATACATTGAGTTGGTGTGTGTGTGTGTGTGTGTGTGTGTGTGTGTGTGTGTGTGTGTGTGTGTGTGTGTGTGTGTGTGTGTGTGTGTGTGTGTGTGTGTGTGTGTGTGTGTGTGTGTGTGTGTGTGTGTGTGTGTGTGTGTGTCACAGCAGCCCAAGGACAGTAGATGGAGATGATATATATATATATGATAGTCCAGACTCATCAGGCTAGCACATTGAAATTAGGTGAATTACAATTTAGCGTATCTAAATTCTGTTTCACCTAAGGTTCAAATATTACCTTCAGCCTTCAAAATGGTTTAATAAAGACAACATTGTTTCCAGCTCGTGGCCCGGTGTCCTAGTGCTGCAAAGTTCACAGTCCTTTTATCTGGATTGCAATCTGTAAAACAACACCAAGCTGGTGAACATGTTGAAGGCTGCTAAATGTCAGGACTCCTCAGCTTACTAACATGTGCACACACACACACAACACACACACACACACACACACACACACACACACACACACACACACACACACACACACTCTCTCTCTCTCTGGTATCTTACATACAGCTCCATGTATGTAACATGCTTAGCCATGTGTTGACTGGTCATGGGAAATAGGGTTTAATGCAGTATAATAGGATCATCTTTATGTAGAGATAATCTGTAATGTGCAACATTATTGCCCGTGGCAACCTATCAACATGTATATCATGCCTATGGGATTTAGATAAGCAGGAACATTGAACCAGGTTGTGAAGGACATGCACAAGCACACACAGACACACACACACACACACACACACACACACGCACATATATACACACACACAGGCATATACAATGCATACATATACAATGATGCATGCAAACACATACACAGTTCTAGACATGGATTTATGCATATAGGTAATCACGTGCACGGGTGTGTGTACACACACTGTGCAGTTGGCTAAAGTCAGCATGGATAAATGTATAAAGAGATGGCAGAACTACCGCCCCTGGTTGCAAAACTGTTCATTCCCTAATCATGCAGATTGGGGAAACCGGCACTGGGCTAGAGATTATGTAAAAGTGTGTGTGTGTGTGTGTGTGCGTGTGCGTGTGTGTGCGTGCATCAATGAAAAACAGGAAATGTATTTGCATACTTGCTAGGGGATAGCAAGCATGTTAACAGTGGTTGGCTCTCATTAGCGTGTTTGTCCATTGGCACTCTCTCACATTCTCTGTCTCCCTATGGTGAAAATGGTTGATAATGACATCATATTATTATAGACACATTATTATGCTTTTCTACCTGGATGAAGCTCAACGTGGCACAACATCAGCACTCGGCAATGTGAATTTTCAGTTTGCTTTCTGGTTTCAGTGTTTAAACATCTTTAAACAACAGCCCTTGGATCCTCCTAATTTATTTCTTGTACAATGTGTTCTTCATGTTTTCCTAGTATCCCATCATGAAGCACTTACCCACAGTTTAGAAAGGTGCTAAATAAATAAAGTTGTATTTACTTTTCAGTCACGCAACTCCCACTCACTTCTAATTTAAGATTGGTCTGCCTGCTTTCCCCCATCCTCCATGTAAGGATGGCACTCACCCCCGTCTTCACACTCAGTGAGGTTTTGTCCTAAAGAGCTGCTTTTTTGTCAGATTGAAAATGCAGTGTTCATACAGTGGAAAGCACTGGGATGGTGACAACAGAAATATTATTTTGATTGCTATTTGCAATATTAGTAGTGAAACTGACATAACTAAGAATACTACTGTAACGCATTACTGAGTAGCAAGTCACTCCTAAGAAACTTGACTTGATTTTCGCTCATTATTATAATCAACCTGAGGAATATTGTGTCTGTGTGTGTCTGTGTGTGTCTATGTGCTGCACATCTACAACATGTGTGTCTGTGTGGTTCTTTGTCTTGCTCTTGTGTGTTTTAGGGTCATAGGTAGGTTACAGAGGGAAGCAGCGGGGTTTCCTGACAAGCGTACCATTACAAACACGCTTGTGCGTGTGTATGTTTTCAGTCTGAGGCGGTTGTATTTGTTATATATGATTTAAGACCCTTTTAGTATTTCAACAATGGCTTTTACTAAAGCTCCCAATCACCTCAATCAATTGGTTTTGTCACACTTCAAAGCAACCACTTCAAAGCTCTCATCTCTCCTCTTCTCCCATTCTTCTCATCCTTTTTTCCATAGGAGGAGTGGGGACGGAGCACCATAGGAAATGTTACATCCACACGGTCTAATCGTATATAGAAGCCTGCTTCATGCTAATGCAATTATAAGGACAGCGGCTTATAGTCAGTGTAGTCTGTTAAGAGAATGGTACATTATATCAAGGCAATGAAATTATATGGTTGACAGAGAATGAATAAAAAAAATAGATTATTTGTCCAGAAAGAAGACCCGCATCGAGTTACATCAGTTGGTGGAGGTACTTTCCGATTCCATTTGAAAAGATTTTCTTACTAGTGTGCAAAATGTCAGAACACATCCACAAAATGAAACTCCTAGGATGTCCCTTTTGCTCCTTTTTAGGTGTTATTTGAACTTTTTTTTGGCAATCCTGTTACATTGGTTAGTATATAACTGCCGGATGGACATGGGTGGGGTAGGGATAGTAGACATTACCAGTATGTGGTATTCCCCTTGGTCCATTAAGACTGCAAGACAAATGCTTTCCATGCTGCAGAGATCCAGGTGAAGGGGCAGAGGGCCTGGGGTGATTTTTTTTTTATGACCGTGTTTTTATTGACATTTTAAACATGAAAAACAACAGAGACAGGCAGCATCGGTATACCTGTTAACCATATAAACCCAGTGAAACATACGGATCAGTACTTTAAAAACTCATCAAAACTCAACTCAATTTTCATCACAGTGTAGCGGGCCGAGCTGGAAGAGCCTGATGCACCGACAGGAAACATATATGCTTATATGGTTATTTTTAACTTTCTATCAACTGTTTGCTTGTTTCTGGGCCAGATTGGAAGACTCTTGTCCATTTTGCTCTGTGATGGATAGTTTTATCCACTACACATACACACACACACACACACACACACACACACACTTCCTCTGGATTCTTTTTCTTCCTGGGTGGATGTTTATATCTCCCTCCACCCTACAACAACCTCTCCATCACTATTGACACAGAATGACACACACACACACACACACACACACACACACACACACACACACACACACACACACACTTCCTCTGGATTCTTTTTCTTCCTGGGTGGATGTTTATATCTCCCTCCACCCTACAACAACCTCTCCATCACTATTGACACAGAATGACACACACACACACACACACACACACACACACACACACACACACTCAGACGTCACCCAACCATACAAAACAAGCACTTGGCAGAGAGTTGAAATGATGATGGCCTGATATGTGTATGGCGTGTGTCAGGCATGCTGATGGTGTTATTCTTGGACAAAGAAACATGACACATTTGTCTCAGACACACACACACACACACACACACACACACACACACACACAGCTGTTTCCTCCATTTCTCTCTTTATCCATGCCCCCACCCTAAAAGATCCTGCCTCAAACACAGGAGGTCCCACTCTTTCTTTTTTTTATCCTCATATTTCATATCTTCCACTCCTGCCCTCTTTCCATCTGTCGTGCGCTTTTCTCCTCCCTGAGCTGTCTTTACACTCCTGTGTCATAGTTAAGTGATTGTTAATAGCATTTAGGAAATGTGTCCTGCTCTCCGCCCTTGTTTTTAACTGCTCTGACATCAAGCTGTTTCTCAACGTGAAATGGAAAGAACAGAGGTGGGGGTTAATAATCAAAGGTCAAAGTAATAACAGTTAGTTGGATTTTTATCACACCAAAGCAATGGAAACTTCAGAAACCCTCTCCAGTTTTAGCCTCTAGGTATGAGATGAGGTGTTTCGTAACAGTGATATTGTATTGATATCATGTGGGGGGGATTCGGTTGTTGCTTGCCCCCATTCACAGGGAGGTCAGAGGTCAGGGTCCGCCACAGAACAGCACCCATGGAGCTGGTAGAGATTCAGTGTCTTGCTCAAGGACTCTTCAGCACAGACTCGGACTCTTCACAGTGGATACTTGCCAACAATGGGGGTTGAACTCGGGTTGGCTAGTTGAAGCGTGATCTCCCACTAGGCCACCCTGCTGCCCCCCCAAACCTTGCCTTAAAAATAAATGTTACTTGTATTTTCTTTAGCCGTCTACGTGTCCTCCTAAAAATTCTGATACGCCCACGCATACATACTGAGGTTTTTTTTTCTGCAACACCACCCTACAACCCAGTGGACACACACCGAAAACAGAGGAAGCAGCTGTGTAGTGTGTATTGGAACAGATACGGCAGGTAAAGCGGGGAGAGCGAGTTGACATTTCCTGAAGGAACGACCACCTTTTCTGTCTCTGCGGCCAACAATAACACCATTGGCAGACCGAACGCAACAGGGGACAGGATAGGAGGAAGGCAAGGGGGCAGATAACTGGGCAGGTTACTGAATTCATCTGGGCTTCTATGCATGACCCCGGCCTTGAGTACACACCTGATATTTTTCCATAGACTGGCTCAATTCAACACATCATTTCACATAACATAAGAGTTATGTGATAGCTTACCGTCTTGGCAAGAGAATGTACATGAAATCGCAGGAATGTTGTTTTGAAGGAAAGGTAGTTCCATTTTGGGCTGGTCTGGCCCTGTATTTGAAGCCAGGCCTCTGTCAAGTCAAGCCCACGGCCAGCTTTATGCTGTGGCACGGCGGTGATGTAGAACGTGATGGTGTTAATGCGGTGGTTGTTGGAAAACATCAACCCCAGGGATGCAGAGGATGCAGGCGAGCCGTGGACCTTGGCAGAGGGCAGAAACACACCAGGGGAGAGATTGGTTCAATCCAGCCCCAACAAGGCCGACATTAGCGGCCCTGGGAGTGTGCTGTCACTACCTGCCTTGAAGCGTATGTTATCGAGCAATCCAAATAGCCAAAATGAGTTCTTGAAAAATGTGACACAGATCATGGGGGGAAAAATAAAACAAGAAACCAACCATTGTATTCATGGATCTGAAAGGAAACACAAAAAAGCATGAACCAAGGAGCAAATGGGAGTTGTATGTCCAAAAAAAATAAAGAAAATAACATACAGCAATTCCCTTAACTGGTAAGGTGGAGCTGCTCAGTAGCCAACAGTCAAAAACTGTGGTTGTACTTGGGCAGCTCCCAGGTGGGAATGTGAAGGCGGGCGTAGCTGAGGAAGAGCATACGAAAGGTTAAGGGTTAGAAAATACTTTGGCTACTTGAAGCAAAATGGAAGCAAGTTTTCCTGAACTCCTGCACAGACATGCCTGTGAAAAACATTAAATATTAGACCCAAATGAAGTATGGCTTTAATGAATTAAATAAATATCAGGTTCATAATCGTATAGTATGTGTTAACCTTTAGGTTTGATCATGCGGGGTGAGAGGGATGTTTTTGATGGTGTTTTTAGACGTGACTGGCTCCAGAACTCATTAACGCGTCTTAATGTCAATTATGATGAGCGCTTCAAACTCTTTAACTCGCTACAATTATACTGTCATCATCTTTAATCTACTGGCACGCACGCACACACTCACTTTTTTAGTTTTTCTAACCCTGTCCAATTAGCCTAGCATCATCTTTAGTCTCAGCACCGGATGACCACATGCATCTATCTGTCTTTCTCTGTGCAGCTAATGATAATGATGGTTGTGTGTGTGTGTGTGTGTGTGTGTGTGTGTGTGTACTTGAGCTTCTGCCCATGCTTGTGTGAGTGTATTTTCATGTGTCTGCATGATATGATGTGTCCTCACAGATAGCTTAGGCAGGCAGTCAACCATTTCCAGTCGTCCTACGGCCAAAAGACAGCTAGATCATTAGGCTCTAGCAGTGAGCATGGAGCTGATATATAGTTCCCCCTCTCTGTATCTGACCTTCACATCCTGGAACTGCATGTTTATAGGACTTATAGGTGTTTTTTTGTTTTTTTTACACTTGTCAGTGACTGTCAAGAGCGGTTTTCTCCCAAAGTCTTGGAGCATTAAAGCAATAAGCAACAGACTTCTGATGGTAACATGCTTTGGGAGACCCAGCCCTTATTTGAGTCCTAATGGGCTGGGAGAGCAGGAGCCTACAGAGCAGAGAAGTGTGCTTATGACTATAAGGTCACCGGTTTGAATTCTCTGTCGGCAAAGTGAACAAGAAAAAACCCTCATCAACCACTGTTGGGGTGTCCTTGAGCATGGTACTTAACGCTCACTTGCCCCAACGGATCCACCAGTAGAAGGCAAGACTGGCACTGAGCTGGGAATATGTGTAACATTGTGAGTGTGAAGCAGGGTGTTTATAAGGGAAAGTTACTGAGTCAGCTTTCTCTGGATAGATAAAAAATCAAGTGAATTGAAATAACATTATAATACCTGAGCGGGATTGCAGTGATGGTCGGCTATGCCTCGTAGCTGTCCGCATCACCGTTCAATGGTTACACTTGTCATTTCAAGGCAACTCTTATCATCACACTAGGTCACACCAAGTGAGTAATGTACACACAGAAGTCTCTTTTATGTCCCCTTCACTATGAGATTTTCAAAACCAGATATGGAAATGATCAGGCTCACAGCGTGATGAGAATTATACATCCAGCCACAATGTGCAGTCAAGCAATGTCAAGAGGCTGAACAAGGAATAAAATGATGCAGACGCAGATTTAAGTAGATGCAGCAGCGGGAGATGCATGGCAGCCGCTTTGTGTGTGATTACTGCACGTGTAAAGGGAGTCGTAGTCATCTTGTGTACGGTACCATCTATATAATTGTAGAATGGTTATGGATTTTCTAATTTAAAGTAGTGCATATACAAGGCTGTATTCATGCCAATTATCAGCACATTTGAAAGCATCGCTGAACAGTCAAATCGCTTGGTTGAAACTAGCTGTTTAGCTGTTGTACAGTAGTGGTACAACAGGCCAAGGTCCCCCGGGCTAGCTCTCTGGTGGAAGTACCGTCTCCTCATTATAACAGTCGATGTCTGTTCAACGCTCCTAAAGGAAATTAGGTTTTAAAGAAGTCCTTCTGATACATCACATACCGGGGATACTTCCAATACAGTCTTTCCAAAGCACACTGGCCCCAGCGTTTAAAGTGATGGGGTTTTTTTTGGGGGTGGGGAGACCTCTTTGCGGCCTGTACTGTGACGTCTTGCATTTTGATTTATTCCAAACCTGCTGCCAGAAACGAAAAAACGAATTGCTTCGTGTGAACCAGAGGAAAGACCTACATGGCACCGAACAGCAAATGTAAAAGCTTTCATGAACTGGCTAGAGGTTGGATCTGTGTTGTGTTTTATCTGCTGGGGAAAAGGAGTAGCAAAACAGACATTTACATGAAAATATTAGATTATTATAACTTTTAAGTTGTTGAAATATTGCACAAAAAAAAGATTTAAATGAGTTTCTGAGCATTTATTGTCCCCCTTTCCATTCTCTCTTTGTGTGTGTGTGTCCAGAGGGAGTGTGTGAGATCTGGTTGACCAGTGAAGACACGGGGGCCTATGGTAGAGACATAGGGACAGACCTGCCCACTCTGCTGTGGAAACTGGTAGAAGAAATCCCTGAAGGAGCCATGCTGAGGCTGGGCATGACCAACCCACCATATATACTGGAACACCTAGAGGTATGCACGCTACACACACACACAGACACGACACCCATTCAGAGATCATGTTATAATACATCAGTCATAGATGAATCCATAATATTGTTCTGCCCTCGCACACTTTGTCTATTCCCCGTCTGTATCTTCTCCTCTGCTCCTTCTAGTGAGTGAGTAAAATTGCTTTGCGTTCAATAAACTGAATGCGTTTCTGATTTGCTTACCAAGCAGTTTAGCTGTTCTAACCTTAGAGCTCATACTCCATTCATTAGTGCGGTTCATTCTCTCTTCCCCCTAATGAGTCAATTAAGGACCATTGTGTCCTCTTTAGCAACACCATTTTATCATCCATTATCGTCTTCCCTAGTGGTACAATGGACATTGTTAGTCTACTCTTCCGCTCGCTGTTTTTGCGTGTGTGTGTGTGTGTGTCTCCATCCTTTAATCTAACTCTTTTTGTCCCTTTTCTGTCAATCACCCGATATATTATTCATTGTTTCTGGTTGTGTTAAGGTAACAACATACATTATCACGTTATCACCGCGCTCCATCGATAGACAATAGGTGTAGTCGGGCCTGCTCTTCCTCGCCCAGACAACAAATCAGCATGAAGAGAGGGGAGAAGGGAGATAACTGGGAGGAGGGCAGGGAGAGGAGGGAGGGAGGGAGGAGAGAAGGAACACAGGCAATATCTTTATGTAAAAATACTCTTATCAGCCTAGATCATAAAGTAGGGCTGCGACAGAGAGGAGTGTCCCTCTGAGTGTCATCTAGATTTGCCCTAATTGCCCTGATTCTTGTGTCGGGTATCCTCACCGGCAGGAAACCTTCTCAGTGTACAGGAAGTGACAAATTGAAACTTAACAGCTGGACTCATCAGCAATGGCTGGACTGCGTCCCCGCCTCCACCCCCACCAGCCACTAAGAAGAATACATTTAGGTCAGAATAGTCACATTATATAATTTCTGGGTCTTTGACATCTTCAGTGTTCAGCTATTCACCTCTCAGTGCCATTTGAGGCAGCCAACGAGCAACAATGCCTTGTGCAGGTTTAAGAAAATGGGGGAAAATTGTAGGAGAGGTAGGTGTAAGTGGGAAACCTCCACTGATGGCTGTACATGCTCCTTGTCGCTCTAGATTGCCATCCAACACACATATTTCATATTGTATGTGTACCTATAGACATTGGGGGTGGGGGGGCAAGACTTGGGATTGTAGTGCTAGGAAGATGAAAGGGATAATAAGGAAAAGAGATGGAAAACTCAATAAAGAAGACGAGATCTGGGAAGTGTAGAAAGTTAGAAAAAAAGCAGAATGGGGCAAAAGTCAGAGGTGGAAGAGGAATCAGAGTAGTTCTTGTAGTTCTTAACCTTTTTTTCAGCCTTTCTGATTTGTTTGTCCACACAACTCCCATTCATTTCTTATTGGAGATTTTTCCCTTGCCTTTTTGTGTTCCTGAACTCTTCAGTGGGAAGGAAAAGAGGAGAGGAGGGCCAAAGTGGGATGGAGTTGACCCACAGAGTGAGGGAGGACACAGAAGGCTCAAAAGGAGGGGAATGCCAATCTAGAAAAGTTTAATATGCCTTTCAATAAAACAGTTAAGTGTCAGATCGCAGCTCACAGCAGATCGACGTTGGAATCAAACCATCGAGGATCGTTGGAAGCGATAGATGAAAGGAGGGCAGAAATGAGAAATAAAACGGGGATGAAGGCCCAGGGATAGAGACAAGGGGGTAGAAAGAGTAGGAAAACTGCTGTGGGAAGCAGCAATGCAGTTGTAATTAACCAGGGGTTAATGGAGGTGGCTAATTGTCCCCCACATGTATAGGTTGGCTTTCTGCTTGGCTACATTACAATTAAAAAACCACCCTCCTAATGATAGGGAATAACAATTAACTGATAATTAGAAATATACTAGGATGACACACTGACTTACTCTCTCAGTGTGTGTGTGTGTGTGTGTGTGTGTGTGTGTGTGTGTGTGTGTGTGTGTGTGTGTGTGTGTGTGTGTGTGTGTGTGTGTGTGTGTGTGTGTGTGTCTTTTCATATGCTACTGGCCCTCTTATTGTTCAAGTCCATGCGTTTAACAATTGAATTATATCTTCTTTGCTTTAATTCCTCAGTCAATTAACCTACATAAGGAGAGGTGGGGGTGCTCTTCTTTAACTTATCATTGTCTTTTGTTGTTCCTCTCCCCCGTTACCCTTCCTCCTCTCCTTTCCCACTCCCTCCTGTCTCCTCTTCCTCCTCACTTTACATTTTCCTCCTCTTCCTTGTCCTGGTTCTGTGTTCTCATGTTGATGATAAAGGTGTGAGCCCCCCACCAAGCGCACACACACACACACACTTCACACACACACTTTCACTCTCATACGCCTCTCTTAAGTTATTCCATAAATTCCTCTCCTAGTTCTTCTTCCTCTTCTTCTTCTGCTCCTGTTTTTTTTCTCCCGGTTTTTCATCTCCCAGTTCTCACCTGATTCTTGCTCTTTCTTTTTTCTTCTCCCTCAGACTCAGTTCTTCCCCTAATTCTTCTTCCTTTTTATTCTCCTCATTCTTCACCTCGGCTTTATTTTGCTTCTACTTTTCCTCCACCAAATTCTTCTTCTTTCCTTTCTTCTCCTAATTCTTCATATTCTTCTTCCTGAGCCAGTACAGTTTTCTTCTGCTGTTAATTCTTCTCCTCCTTCCTCTTTTCTTCTTGCTATGTCTTCTCTCCATTCCTCCCCCTATAATGATGACCATCATGACGATGGTAACAACCATGTGATGATGATGATGAAGGCCAAGTCTCCCGACCCGAGCATTTTTGTAGTAAAGGCCAAATCATTTCCTGCTTTCTTTCAGCACTTATATAACAGAATCACAGCGAATAGCTTGATTTAAGCTGAAAAGGCCAAGTGTCCCCTCCACTTCTCCCTAAAAGATCACCCTCTCCAAACACACACACACACTCTTTTTCCCTCTTTCTTTCTCTGACACACAGGCACATTTTCTTCGTATATGCAGCCTTTTTCTCCTGACAGATGTAGACAGCCTTATAGCGCCATTTGCTGATTGGAGCAGTTACAGGCCGAATCACCTCTCATGGGCCACTTGTTTTTGACATTTTAGTTGATTGCATTGTGCCTTTAATAGTCCCATTTTGAGATATTACACGGGACGAGAAAAATGTCTTAACAATGCTACCTACTTTTCTATTCTTCTCTCTCGCTGGCGTTTTTCTTCTCTCCCTAACATTTGTTTTTCAACTGATCACTTTTTCTTTTGAGGGGAAAATCCACCCAAACCAAACCTGAATATATTACAGTGACAATACACATACAATAGATAATTCAATTAGTAAAACAATCAACCACTTTATCTAAATACATACAGGCTCAGGAGGTAGAGCGGGTCGTCCTCTAATCAGAAGATCGGCGGTTCGATCCCCGGCTCCTCCAGTCCGCATGTCGAAGTGTCCTTGGGCAAGACACTGAATCCCGAAGCTGTGCCTTGTGTGAGTGTGTGTATGAACGGTTAGAGTCCCCTGATGTGCAAGTTGGCACCTTGCATGGTAGCCCCATGCCATCAGTGTGTGAATGGGGTGAATGTGAATGTAGTGTAAAGAGCTTTGAGCGTTCGGAAAGACTAGAAAAGCGATATACAAGTGCAGTCCATTTACCATATAAGTGCAGTCCATTTTTTCTTCCACATTATCGACGGTCTTCCTGTCTGAGACTATGACAGCTCTGTGAGTGAACACAACGAGGTCTGCCTGTTTCCACCTTTCAGGCTATCTCTCCACCTAGTTGTATTCTGCATTTACCCATTCATCCTATGCCTTTAGTAACCTAGTTGTACTTGGCTTGTCTGTGACTATACCAGTGCTTACCACTATTCCTATTGCTGCACTATATGTGATGTCCTGGTACGTTTTGTCCTGCACCTAAGCAGGTCAAACCCGCCGTGCACCGGTTGTACTTGGCAAATAAAAGTGAATCTGATTCTAACGAGTTCATTAAGAAACAAATACAATATTGACAGTGAATGAGAGATTATTTTGTGGACAGTTTATTTAAATGTAAAAGAGCAAAAACAAAGTCTTCTCAGATTCTTATTTCTCCGGCATCTGGCTTTGAAAAAGCTGTTTGTTTCTAAGGTATTGATCGTAGGGATTATGTGAATTGTGCTTTGGTGTGGAATTCACTTCCAACGTCTCATTGTGTGGCGATTGAACGGTTGAAACATTACAATGGAAATAATGAAAGGGAGAAGAAATTGGCCTCTGATTTTTAGGTGACTCGGTGGGAAGCATAGCACAAAGTGTTATCAGGAGCTATACCTTGCTCTCTCTCTCTCTCTCTCTCTCTCTCTCTCTTTCTCTCTCTCTCTCTCTTTTTCTCTCTGTGTTTCTCATTCACCTTGTAAATTGCTAAGCCCCTGTCAAGAGCGCAAAAGTAGGTCTTCCGATCATAGTGTGTGTGTACTTGTGCGTCTGCTTGTGCGTGCGTGCGTGCGTGTGTGTGTGTGTGTGTGTTATTGAATCTAGCATGCTAGCAGGCTCAGTAAATGAGGTGTGAAAATAGCCCCTTCTATTCCAGCCATCCGTCAGGCTGAGATGAATGCAATAGCAGCTGTCCATTAAACATTCTCCACAGAGCTCATCTCCGTTTGACTAGAGATACATCAGCTCTGCCTTTCACACTCTCTCCACTGTTATCTCATGTGTATCGCCGGTGTGGTATTGTAACCTTGCGAGCCAAGAGTGATTTGACCTCGCATAATGCTCAATCATATTGGCTCAAAGCTCAGGCGGTTACACGTAATTGGTTGTTAAATTATTTAAATGTAATTGGTGGCAGTCGGTGTCCAGGTTGGACCCAGAGAAGTGAGATTAACAGGCTGACCCAGGACTGTTTCCTTCCAGAAGAGGGTTTTCTAATCAGTGGGAAAATGACTTGTATGACGTCCCTGCAAGGTCATTGGTTGACAGATATTTTACAGAGAACATCCAAACAGCATCCGAAGCCATTTTTGAACTGGAATTAAACCATGTGGTGGGCCGATCATGTGGATTTTCACCTCTCACAGCCCTCTTCATAAACAACTATACGTCATTGTCACAATTGCTTGGAAGCAGAAGATCGGAGAGGAGCATTTTAATGTATTGGATGGATTTCAATGTTTATGGATTTGTTTTTCAGAAACGGCTACAAAATATGACAGAACACAAAGATGCCATATTTATTCTCGGAATACAGCAAAAGTGGTGGTGGGAGATGTACCCTTAACGAAGCACAATCTCCATCTTCAGCACAGGCTGCTAATTTTCATACCCAGGACACGTGCACTCACACACACAGACAGACACACACTTTCTCACCTTCACACTCACGCATACACACAAGGGCAGTTGTACTCGCCTTCACTCACATATACGCACTCACACACACACAAAGACACACCCTCTCAGACCATTTTCATTTTAATGAAGCCTTTGGGAGCCTCTTCCCATTAGAGGCCTAATGTAGCATTGTGTGAGGGACCTGACGCCAAATGGATGCCCACAGTAAACCCATTTTGATGCTCTGAATTATGAGTCCTGACTTACTGCAGTGAATTAGATCCTCTGAATTACTGCGGTGAGTTATTATTTCTGAAAGATGTGGGAGAATTATGCACAGGCTGCCCATTTAAAAACATTTCAGCTGTCATCTTTTGTGTTTTTTGTTGTTCCTAAAGACACTATTGTTTTTTTTATGCGACTGCCTCAGGGCAAAGTGAAGGAAGCAACAATACCAGTTAGTAATACATAGCTACAGCATACTTTTATATTTATTCAGACATGTGCCATGACCGAAGACTATTAACACGCCTTCAACCAGACAGGAGGAACTAATGAGTAAAATCACCTGGTGTAGTCTTTGGTTGGAGTGAATGCAGACACTCTCAGCCCTGATTTAGTTATTGATGCTATTTTCATTTTGGTTTGGTTTTCATCAAATGTCTTTCAATACTTGAAAAACAATCAACGTGAAGAGAGAAAATGAAAGATCTCTCATGTCCTTTCTTATTCCTGTCAGTTGAATACTGGCAGCTCTTTATTCGACACTGACAACAGTCAGATGGCATGGTGCAGTGCCTTTTTCCAATGCTGCAGATGCACTTGATATCCCTCTCTCTGTGCACCTGAACCCAGGGATGCATCTGCCCTGCATGGGGTGTTGTGGGCCTGGTGCGTCCTGTAGGGGAAATCAAGTGCACCCTGAAGTGTTTGAAGTGTATAATACCACCGGGACCTCGGCTTCTCTATCAACTACTGAGTGCTGTTCCCACTGCGGTGTGTTTGTGTGTGTGTGCGTGCGTGTGTGTGTGCGTACGTGCGCGCATGCACGCACGCGCACACACATAGTAACCTGTCTTATCACCCTGCGAATATCAGAACCATGCATTCTCCTGGGAGAACCCTATTTATTACTATGTCTGCCGTGTCTGTGTGCGTCTGTCTGCCTGTCTGCCTTTGGGTGCTCCCTCTCACCTCCCATTCTCTTGAGAACTCTCTTTAACCAAAGTGGAACCCTTTCTCTCTGTGTTTGCACTCTGGGGAGTTTGACTGTGTGTGTGCGTGTGCGTGTGCGTGTGCGTGTGCGTGTGCGTGCGCGTGCCCTGCTGTCTCCTTGCTCCCCCGAGAGTCTGGTACTGTGTGCACTAGTGTTGTTCATGGTGTGTCTGTAGGTGAAATGTCAGCAGTTTTTACATCCAGCAGTAAAGGTGAGAGATTTCATTCACTTGGAAACAATGTTCTTCTTCATCTCTCTCTAAGTAATCTAAGTAAAAAAAGTAATCTAAGTAAAAAAAGTAATCAAGGTGTTACTAACCAAAAGATATTTTGAATGCCAAATACCCCAGTTTCTGAATCAGTCAGAACAGTGTATAAGTCAATATAGCATAAGCACAATACAACCCTTCCAAATGCGTTGAACAATTTGAGTGAACCCAGTGTTGTTTCTGGTCTTCATGTCGTCTATTGAACCAATTTAAACCTACACCTCACCTGGGATTGTCCCCTACATAGTAGAGGATAAATAGCTGGGTAAAATACTGCATGAATACATGCATAGTTGTTTTTTCCCCCTGATGTTGCTCATTGTTGACGTGTTTTGATTCACTTCCTGCATTGCATCATCTTTAATCGGCAGAGCTTGCGTCTAATAGTATTTAACTACCCCGGAGCAGAGCAGTTACCCACCCCAAAGTTATTACCCACATTGAACAATACAAATATGTCATGACAATCATGCAATGAACACACATTTTTAGAGAGGACGAGATGGAGAAAGTCATTCAGCATACAGAATATTCCAACTGTGATACCGATATGTGATGAAACTTGCACAGCGAACACATATTTTACTCTTAAAAGGGGATGGAGGGAGAGAGGGGGAGAATGGGGGGAGGGCGTGATGGGGGGCCGAGAGAAAAAAGAAAATCATACTGAATATTCCACTCTAATCTAAAGTATGGAACTCACGCAGTGAACACACGTTTTTAGTCTTTGGAAATAAGGGGGAAAGAGAGAGAGTTGTCCTTCATAGACATTGCTTGATGAAGCCAAATCACTTTTTATCTGCTCTCTCTCTTTTCCATATCTGTTCTTTTCAGTCCTTTCTGACTCGGGGGTAGAAATCAGATGCTTTTAGCTAAGCCAGTTAAAATGGATCCTTTCTGGTTTATGTGTGTATCAGCCAAAGATGAAAGGATCATGTTTCTATTTGTGTGTGTGTGTGTGTGTGTGTGTGTGTGTGTGTGTGTGTGTGTGTGTGTGTGTGTGTGTGTGTGTGTGTGTGTGTGTGTGTGTGTGTGTGTGTGTGTGTGTGTGTGTGTGTGTGTGTGTGTGTGTGTGTGTGTGTGTGTGTGAGAGAGAGATAGACTCGGCGGGGGAGAGGAGGACGTGGCATATAGGGTGAGAAAGAGTATTATAGCACATTAAAACACTGTCATGGCTGATTCAAACAAAAACTCTTCACATCAGTTGCACCATTTCTCGATTGGTTTGTTTTTGCGTGCTGCAATTATGTGCTATGAATTATGAATTACGCGTTGAGTTGGGTATTTAATTCACCCAGGAGCTCTGGGTTGAATGCGACGCTTTCATTTCAGCCTGCCAGGCACAGCCGAGAGATATCGTCTCCATCACAGCATCATTTTCTCTTCGGCGTACTAAACTGTCTGTCGGCGGCAGCAGTCGAACGTCAAAAAAAAAGGCCCCGACTCCGTGGGGATTGATAACGGCAGAGATTCATATCGGTGTAAAGTCATTGGGGGGATGGGGTGCACTCTGTCACACACACATGATGAATGGCCTGTGTGAATGAAAGAGTATCCTCCCCTTATAGATTAATCCCTAGTGCCCATCAGAGGTGCACTGCCACTCAAACTAACTGCCATCTGTTGAGACCCCGTTCACCCCTGCAGCACACACACACACACACACACACACACTATCTGAAGGCTAGATTACAGTCATTGGGGAGTCAGTGAGTCTAATGAGATCGGGGCAGCATATTAGCAAGGCTACGCTGTACGCTGTACCAGGATTCATACTAAAAAGACAGGCCTTCCCTCTGGCCTGCGCTTGCTGTGACCTGGGCATGCTATTTATTATCAATCAGACCTCGCTGGTGGTCAATATGGGAGTAACAGGGCGCCGTCTCATCAGTTCTGCTAAACCGCTGACTTGAGATTTGTACTTCAGAAATGGCTCTTGATATTCCTGACATAGAGCATCTCATGCCTCGTGTTAATTGCTAACACTCAAATCTTAATGGGAAGTACCACACATGCTTGAGATGCACCATACAGTACTACTGCCGCCATGTTGCCGAGAGAAATGTTGCAATCATTACCAGCCACATATGAACAGTAATTAGCTAACAGGTTGTTAGCGTGGCCTCCTTAACATGCTGAGCCGTGGGAGTGCCCCGCAAAATAATCTCATCTTTATAATGAAATGTACGTTTTGAGAAAGACAATCTATAATATGATCTGTAATCTACATTTATACATCTAAAATATAATTGTTTCTATCTTTCGCTCTCTGTCATTCTCTCACTCACTCACACACACATACACACACACACACACACACACACACACACACACACACACACACACACACAGAAAGACAGACACAGACACCCCAGACTGATTTCTATCTGTTACCAATCAAGCTCCATTTTCCAACCAAATTAATTCTTTCTAATTTGGAGCTTCCAGTGGTCAACCCCCTGTGGCGTGCTGCAACTGAGCTCTCTCTCTCTCTCTCTCTCTCTCTCTCTCTCTCGCTCGCTCGCTCGCTCTCTCTCTGTCTCTGTGTATGAAGTGGGGAACACTACAATAGATCTTAATTGAGAAGACGGACTGCAATCAGCATATTCTTGTAGGAAATCATTAAATCATTTCTTCCTCCCCTCTCTTTTTCTCTTTCTGTTTCTCTCTCCTCCTTAGTAGTGATTAGCATGGTAATGACGGCAGGCTAATTATGGTCATCAGAAAAATCTGACATCTGTGGTCTATCCATTTCTCTTCCTCTGGAAATAAAAATGAAAATAAGAAACCTGCACACATCCTTCCATGTGTCCTAGTTAATACAGCGTGTTATGGAAAAGGGCAGAATGATGCTCGCAGTTTCCTGGTAAGAATGTGCGAGGTGTGTGTGCACCAGAAGGCGTGAGATGAAGTCCAGTGTTGCTATGGAGAAAAACAACCCTTTTCACATTCAAGCCGCAGAGAGGTTTTGTTAGTTACGTGGCCTTCTGTCTGACTTTGGAGACATACGTTGACTAAAAGCACATTTCTCTTTAGGAAAATAAGCCAATTTGGTCATAATTGTTGTTGTAATTGCTGTTTCCTGTTTATTGTGGCTTTACTAGAGCTACCTGCACTCTCCCATTGAATGCAGTGTATTCAGGAAAATCATAATTGGACTTGAATGCTGTGGAAAAACTCTTGATCTATAGATAGATAAATATGGATCTATGGACCTCTCAGACATTCCTAGTCTTTCTGGTGCTGTAATGGTTCCATGTTTAACCAGTTTAATCAGTTTTCTATGTTTCGACTGATACTCGCTTCTACTCAAATCTGAGCCTGATTTTAGTTGTATAATCTTGTGCTCATGTTTCTGCGAGATTTGAGTATCGTGCGGCTCTGTCTGTGAACCCCATCATAGAGGATCGATGTAGTATTTGATGCTCACTGATGTCATATCTCTGGTTTGTCTTCAGGTTTGTGTGCCCATACAACAGAGAGAGGCTAAAAATCAGTCTCTCATTTAGCGTGAAATGCTTTCACAGTCTGTCAGGATTTAAAAATGTGTGTAGTCTGCAGGTGGTCTAAGGTTCCCCACTGGGTCTTTGATTGCCCCTCATCCACAGAGCTGTGTTGTCTGGTATGGCGGTGAAATGGTCGAAGCATCTACCTTTGAAAGTAACTTGGCTGCTGATTATGCAGGTTGTCAAGACTTTGGGGACCTGGGGATTAAGACAAAGTGTCTTGGCATTTCTTACCCAAATTCTCTCCATCTCCCTGCTAGCGGCGAGGTTGGGTATGAAAATAAATACTAAATCATTGTTGCATTCTGAAAACGGAAACGGCTGGAAAAAAAACAAAAACAGAACCATCATGTAATATCTGGTCAAAACACTCGCCACACAATAAACAAGGCAGGCCTATGCACTGTTTGAGGCTCCACCATGTTGTCCAACCACTGATTGTAATGATTTCCATCCAATAACAGTGATGAACTATTTGTTTGTGAGCATATCTTCAGATTATGTAGCCTCTCGAGGTTAAATGTATCATATACAGCACCAAAATGTTGTTTTTAAGACCAATAACCGCTGCTCAGTACTGTTAGCCTGCTGAGAGGATGCTGAGAAATTAGCATGTGTTTCGTGTTCAGAGTGCCAAACTCTAGTTTAAAATCTTTAAGGTTTTAGCAGACGACTGCTTCAAACCTGGTTCCAATAGAAGCATAGAAAGGTGTCCTCCTTGGCCACAGAACCCTACTATACCGTTGCTCCTTCAAATTTCAGCCCTGAGATAATTACATTTTACTTTTCATTTTCTCCCTCATAATTTCTGTCCTTAAACACTAATCTGACATATTGTCCTGTATGCTTTGGAAGCGGCTCTTGACTTTCCAGATATAAAGAACCCACACTGAAGCAGCCTTGACTCCTGGGACTTGGCTTCCAGTCGGTATAGAGTGAATTATTTGAGCTGCTTTGCTTTCATTCTCCCAATAAATACAGTGAGAAGTGGTGAAAGGGAGAAGCGTATTGTGTAGGGTGTGGAGTGCAGACAGAGGCAGGAATGTTAATGGAGCCTTCGTTTGACTCTGCGCTAGCAGCTATCATTGACCAAAGCCTTGTGTGACATTGTACCGCTTTCTCTTTTAGTGTTTTTATTCACTGGCATTACATTTCTCAATTCAGATTCTCCACGCTCACACCTAATGGACAGTCAAGCCTGTGTCAGTCCTACCCTTTTTTCCACAGTGAAACTCCATTTACTAGTCTACCCTCTTTTGGGAGATGGCAAACCATAGCCATTTTTCATTTCAGAATAAAAGTCTGCATGATTGTGTAGTTGATGAGTTAATTGTTAATTGAGCATAGTGTGTAGCCTGTTGTTGTGAATATACAGTAGGGATATGCACCGATCAATCACCACTGATTGCAACTGGCTGATAGATGTTTTAAATAGCAGAGCACCGCTCAACTCACATTATAGTTTTCCATTTGTTATTTAAGCTCATGTGCCATTTGCCAGTAATTGAAGATGATCTTATTAATGTTTTAATAGAGGACCGGCCCAGCCCGTGCTTTTGTGTGGCCTCGCTGTTTTTAATGTCAGAGAGAGACTTGGTCATTTCATTTCCCTCCTTTCAGAACAGAGCATTTTGAGAGTTTCATTATTATAGTCATTCTCTCTTCAACTGTTAATAAACATCGACAGCTCACATATATTCCTTCTGAAATTGTGTTGTGAATTTCGTAGCCTGTATAATTAGAAACAGTTTAATGCATTGAGCAGAAGACATGGGTTATGCTGCCGCAATCGAGGTGAGGGAGCAGCTCAGTCAGCTAGCACTCACCAACATGTAATAACTGCTGGAATAAAAGCTATGATTTATTTAGCAGTGCTGTTCATTATAAGAACAATATATTAAACATGCTTATTTGCTGAAAACTACTACAGCTCTCTGTCACTCAATCCCTCTTACCTTCTTTCTCACTGAATCGAAAAGAAATACATTATTTATGACATTTATTCATTTATTAGGACATATATTTAAGTATATTAAGGACACAAAGGGAGATGGAGGCACGGGGAAGACAGGCATACGGGTGAGAGGGGGAGGGTGAAGAAAAGGAAAAGAGATCAGGGACGATGAGGGGATTTCTAAAGAGAGCAAAAGAGAGATATCCAGCTATCCTGGAGTGTCCATCTCTCCAGCAGCTGTCACCTGGACCGCCTGACAAATAGGAAAAGGAATGTTATTGAATGAAGGTGAAATGTGAACACTGTGAACTTCATTATTTCACCCCTGTTTTTTTCTTTCTTGTTTGTTTTGACTCCATCCTTCAGCGCAGTGCTTCATTCACTACTTTTCCTCACCGGCCTGCCCATGAATTGCAAATTTCATCAACCGGGGCCCGACACAGGCCATGGGAAGATTAAAAAAAAAACTGCAGAAAAAGTTAGAAAATCACTACATCACAGCAGAAGTTACAGTTGCTTGAAACCCCTTCATTGTCAGTTGAAATATGACGTGGGGGGAGTGGAAGTGTGCAAGTGGACCTGTTCTCCTCTGGTCTCGCAGAGTTTGTTGAGTTCAGTTTTATTTTTTTCCTTTTCTGGTCTGTTCTGTTCCAACGTAGTTTATTCTGAGCTGAGTTTAATTTTTTTACTTACTTACTTACTTGTGTCTGTGCGCGTGCGTGTACATGAGCGTGTTAAATATGAAGAGCAGGCAGTACATGGGGATGGGAAAGACTGATTGAAAAGAGATGAATGACTTTCATTTAGCGTGAGTATATGTTACACGTGTGCTGTGACGATGTCCCATGTTCTGATGTGTAAGTTACATGTATGTTCTCAAGTGAATGTCTCATGCACGGAGAGGAAAAAAGACCCACTGCTTTAGGTGATTTCAGGATGTGGCGTTTTGCAGAGCACACATGGCTTTGTTTTTGTCACAAACGACACAAAGTAAATATGTTAATATAAATTCTGTCACACTGTCATCAGAATGGCAAAATCTAATTTCTGGTTTTGTTGTTTGAGAAAGGCGAGTAGGAGCAACACAACATGATTTATTCTAATGAAACTGGAGAGCAAACAAACAGATTGTTGAGGATGTCTCCAGCTGTTATTGAAAAGTTGAAAAAAAAATGCGCCCCTTAAAATCTTACAAGTGTCTAAAACATGTTACTTATGAAATATCAGGTACGCACGTTCTCACACACACACACACACACACACACACACTCTGACTCTGTTTTTGCCTCTCTCCTCATCTCCTTATTAGGAGATGGCTAAGATATTGAATCATCCCCGTGTCTACGCCTTCCTCCATGTTCCTGTGCAGTCGGCCTCCGACAGCGTCCTAATGGACATGAAGAGGGAGTACTGCATCGACGACTTCAGACGAGTGGTGGACTTCCTCAAAGAGAGGTGAGACGCGACATGGACTTGAGATGTCGTGTGTCCGTTGCATGTTAGTGTCCTGATGGCGCCATCACTCACTCTGCTGCACCGTCTAATAGGGATAACATGCTGTTAACCAAATACTGTGTGTCTAAGTGTAGGTAGGGTTCATGTTATTTCATTGAGGTCTGACACACACACACACACACACACACACCCTATTTATTTGCTTATTTGCTGACCTAATAGCACACCTGTAGACAACAGCTGCATATGAGATAGTGGTGTGTGTGTGTGTGTGTGTGTGTCCTACCCTGTAATGTTGCCTCAAGCCATGATTCTGTCTTTGATCTGGTGTGGATACGACAGCCTATGTCAGAGTGTGTGTGTGTGTGTGTGTGTGTGTGGGTGGGTGACTTTGTTAGCGTGACAGCTCCCAGGTGTCTGTTAGGAGAGCACCTCCCTCCCTTTCTCTCTGGCTTGCTCTCTTTCTTTCTCTCACTTTGTCTCTGTCGCTTGCGCTCTGTGGTCACTGAGTCATTAGTGAAAACTGAAGTTATGTCATTACAGGTACACTTGACACACAGGATGGCATTGTGTTGGGTTGGGAAGGTAGTGTGTTGACGAGTGTGTGAGTCAATATCCAGGAGTCATCCACTTTACCTTTTACTCTTTTACCTATGAAGCAACTTCTCAGAAGGTGTTAGGTTGATGGCCATGCATCTTTGAGTTTATCTAATTGAGGGTTTCATGAGCTCAATGGTTATAGTGGTCATCAGCCCAAAGAGGAGCACGTTATTGTTCAATTGAAGGTAAAACATGGAAGCTGCCAAAACTGGAGTTAAAAGGTGACGTTTGTTTGTTCTTAAAACATTTCTGTCTGTTCCCAGCAAATCATAGATAATAGCAAATTCAGTTCAAGGTACAAATCTTTAATTATCAATAAAATATAGTTTCTCTCATTCATCAGGGCGTTAACTTACAGTACTGTGCAGAAGTCTTAGGCACCCTAGATTATTTTATATAAATTTGGTCTTAGATGTTTATTTTTGTTTTTCTAGATTAGTGTTTTACATCACTGCTCTTTAGTATTCGTTTTCATTTAATTATTTAATTTGCTTTGCTTTATGGAATACTAAAAGTCTTTTGCACAGTACTGTACATGGTTAAACAGTTCAAACCTGGGAGCAGTAGGCAAATGGGAAACAGGGAAATGACTGCAGAACTGTCTGCATGTTTGAGCCTTGCTCTCCCAATACACATATAAAGGATGAACTTCATGCTCAAACTATGTACTACCAATGTACACACACACACAGACACACACAGGTTCCCAAGATAGATATGTATATTCCTGATATGGAAATGTAGAATGAGATTAAGAAAATATATACATATTACTAAACATGTACATATTAATGCACATGGATTTGACATCCAACAAGCAGAAAATCTTTCTCAAAATAAGAAATAATGTAAAAATTAATCTCATATTTCATTAAAGATATTATGGGCACAAGTAATCATGGCGATGCACGTCAGGGTTGGTGAATAAATATAGATTTGGTGTTATGATAATAATACGCTATGAAATGATTCATATGATGATGAGTTTGGGTCAGGTCGTAAATCTCCATGTATTACTTTCTGATGTTGAAAGATGTTCATATATGTGATGGTATATATAATGTTATTGCTGTTGCCAGATGATAACCTTATCTTCAAATCAGCTTTTTGTTTCCTGGAATTATGTGGTAATCGTGCATGTTTGAAGATGAGTATATGGTTTTTTTTTTCTCATTTAATCATATATGTACAAGAAACATGAGAGTACATACAATTGGAGAAATCAAATGACAGGACGTGAACATGGACATGAAGTCGCTCCATCCACGGTAAAGCTTATTTACCGTGGGTTTACGTTGGTCCAGCTCCCATGAATAAAGTCAGTTTATAGTCATCAATGACTATATGCTCATCTCCTCGTCTTTTGATGTTGCAGATTAAAGGCATTTTGTAAGCGTACATGCGCTCTAAGCTCATTAGATCCATGCACTGCAGCAATCAATAGATTTCATGTTGCTTACTTCATGTAGGTCAAGAGTTACAGCTGTAAGGTTGCTTATTGCATGTTCATTTCAGGGAATGAGACTTTTATTCAGGTCAGTGGACAGTTAACTACAAGTAAATCTTTTGGTCCTATACTGACACACTTCATATAGAAGGAGGGCAAAAACCACTTCACTGACATAAATGATCATAGGAACTTTCATTGTGAATAAAAGAAAACTGAATGGTTCACTAAAAACACGCAGAGGGAAAAAGACAGATTCTATCACCGGTTAGAGTATTCTCTGTAGCTTCAGGAGAGACTTGTTCACAAGTCTAGACTGAACTGTGGATGGATTCTGTTTCTAAGCTAATTTTAATTACAATTTAGGTATTTGGAAATAGCTCTTATCCAGTGAGAGCTACAATGCGTGAGCAGGTAGGGGTTCATTGTCTTGTTCAAGGATACTTTGACAGGACTTGCTGCGGAACCTGCAACCTCTCTGCTGTCCACTTTTGATGTTAGATGTTTTGCCTACTGATTCAGCAATGATGTGACACCAAGAAGAACTTGTCCACGTTTTTAATTTTGTAATGCTTCTGCAGGATGACAACCTTTTATCTCCTGTAAGTCAGTCCAGCATTAAGAAAAAAGCCTTGTTTCTAGATTGACACCCACGTCATTTTTTCCCTTATTTGTTTTAATCATACACTGTGTTCTGAATGGGTTTCCATGGAAAAGCGTTGAAAAAAACAGACTGAAAATATTTAAAAAACACAGAAACTGGAGATTCTGCATGACTTCAGTAATACTGACATCACATGGTGATGTTCTCTTCTCATAGTGATGGACTTCAGTCTGCCATACTAAATCGGGTCCCACAAAGCACCATAAACCCCCTTCTGCCCTGCATTTGAGGAGGGAGTTATTGACTTGAGCACTCCATTATTGTGTGTGTGTGTGTGTGTGTGTGTGTGTGTGTGTGTGTGTGTGTGTGTGTGTGTGTGTGTGTGTTTACTCCTTAAATCCTCAGCCATGTTTGAGCAGATATGAGGGAATTAGGGCTAGATTACCGAAGTCAATCTCCTGTCAGAAATTCTGAGAGAGAGAGAGAGATAGACACACACTTTGTTGTGTGTCTGTTGTGTTGCTCTATATGAGTGAGTGTGTGTTTGTATGTCTATGAGTGAATACATGAATTTGTGTGGTTGTGTGAGAGAGTATGTATTCCTAGACAAGGATGATTAGACAATCTGGTCAAACAAACACTATTTCCTGTTAGATTTATTACTGCTGTGTTTATGCGTGCATGAGTGTTTGTGTGAGTATATGTAAAGCCTTTCTATCACATTTAGAGAGGGTGCGTTTGTGTTGCTATGTCTCTCTGACAGACTTATAGTTTATCTTCTCTCTCTTTCTCCCCTCACATTTCCTTCTTCTCGTTCTCTCACTGTCTCTGAAACCCAACCAACCTGAACGCTGCAGTTTGGTGGAAATCCTGCTCTCGTCTGCCTGAGTGCTTTTTACCCATTTTTCTTGTTCTTAGATATTTGTCATCTTGTTCATTTTGGCTCACTTAAAGGCGCTATATGTGGCCTGTGTAAACATCAGTATATCATTGTCAAATTAATTGTGGTACATGGGTATAATTACCGTAAACAAATGAGACTGTGGTGGAGAGGATTGGTAGCCTCTCTCATGCCAGTGGTATTGTTAGTACTAATGTTTCTCAAAATCAAGACTACATTTCCCATAAACCGTGTTGCTTCCTGTCGCATGTTGCTACTTGTCCCTGGCCTCCCCAGCATACATTTGTTTTCTCTCTCTCACTTCACTGAAGAGCATAAACATGTTAGAAGTGCTTTTTCCATTGACTCGTTCCCCCCAGCTGCATTGCAAGAAGCTCTAAAAGCGTTAGCTCCGTGGGCGCTAAAAAGAACGCCCTCTTCCTGTTGTGTGCTGTAATGCAATGCAGCAGATTCCCACAAGATCCGACTTTGTGGCACACAATGTAAATCTTCACCGTGATGGTCTACTGTTTTGACGGTGATTCTGCTGATGTTGCTAAATGGATGTGGTAATGATTTGTTGATGTTAAAATGCTACACACAGCACCTGTAACACACGACAACACACAGCCTATTATTTCTCTTGTTTTAATCTTGCCTAACTTTGACTTTTTCTGTCTTTTTTCTTTTGCTGTACCTGTCCTTGCTGTTCACTTATTAGTTTTTCGGTATTCATCACAACTTCTGTGTCTGTTTGTCATGACTTCAGGTCTTTTCACTCGTGTGTGCCTGTGTGTGTGTGTGTGTGTGTGGGTGACAAGTTTGTAACTAAAGGCAGAAATTGTAATCTCGCCTCTCTGTCTTTCACCCCGGTGCTCTCATCTAACTGTTGCTTCCAGCGGCAAAGGCATTACCATTCCTTTAAATCCTCCCTTTCAAGTTGTCTCGAAAGGGGACTTGAGCTGATTGATGCGGTGGTTGCTTCATTACCGACTCAGATGGGTGTGTGTGTGTGTGTGTGTGTGTGTGTGTGTGTGTTTCCCCTGCCCTTTAGGCAGTTGTTTTAGCCTGCAGTAGAAGTCTGTATCTCTGTCTCCAGTTGTTATTTTAGTGTCCTATAGAAATTCAAACACAGTGACACTGATCTGACTGAAATCCTAACACTCTGTGGCAAATGGTCATAGGAGACACAAAGTGACCTCGTGCGCACACACACACACACACACACACACACACACTCACGCCATTAGAGCTTGTTTACATAAAATTAGCTACACGTCTGTCTGTGTGGCTTCTAGCTTCAGTTGCGCACACACACACACACACACACACACACACACACACACACACAGTCCGTTAGTGCTGTGTGAAATCAATACCAGCACACATCCAGCGCTCTGACCCATTTGGCTGCAGCAGAAATAGCTGGGGTGCTGTTGAGGGTCTGGGAGGGAGGCCAGGGCTTCGGACAAGCCAAGGCACACTCCTGCCTTTCTGTGTGTGTGTGTGTGTGTGTGTGTGTGTGTGTGTGTGTGTGTGTGTGTGTGTGAGAAACATAAACAAACCCAGTCGTTTATTTCTTTTCCTAGAGGGAAGCAGCTTTTAGATTTTGGGTCTGTCACCAACTCTCCTATGAGAGAGAGAGAATGAACCAAGACAGAAAGGGAGATGGAGGGAGAGAGAGCATGTAAAACATCTTAGAAAGTGAATGTGGTCTTCCTTCAGTAGGCATGTATATACATTCATATTTGCAAGTTTTAATTTTTGTGGTATGTGTGAGATGTTACTCAATTTTTTTTTCTGTTATTAGGCGGCAGCAGTAGCATAGACGTTAGAGAAGCAAGATTTCAGTGGAAAGTTGTTGGTTTGAATCTCTGGATCGTCTGGGAAAATGTGGGTGGGGGAAGTGAATGAGTAACACTCGTCCCTCGCCCTTGAGCAAGGCACTCAGGTGTTACCAGTAGAAGACTGTGGTTGTACTGGGTAGCTCCCAGCTGTGATGATTGGAACTGTGTGAATGTGAAGCAGCGTCATAGGAAAGAGCAAGCGTGCTCAGTCGACCTTCCCTGGATAAATAAAGGTTCAAATAAAAACATGAGGTATTCCCATGACGTACATAAAACGTCTAACTAAAGTTCAACAATGCATTGGTTAAGAACAAACATAACATATGAGAAGAACCCTACAGTAAATTTATATTGAAACCATTTATTCTACAGGTGAGGAGGCCGACAGAGTGAGATGAATCAGACAGAGACACAGGCAACACTGGCCTACCTTAGCCACAGGCAACACTGGCCTATTTACCACTGTTGTTAATTCCTGCTCTTTCAACCACTTCACAAAGAAAAGAAGCCCTCACACCGCGGTGTGTGTGTGTGTGTGTGTGTGTGTGCGTGCGTGCGTGCGTGGACAGCTCTGACTCATAAAGTCTTATTTGCTGATTCATTCTCTTGTGTATACCGGCGCTCTCATGTAAACCTTAACAATACACGGTGAAAGGGGATGCGCGTGCATGACAGTCAGTTGCATGTATTCGGGTTATATCTCTCTTACATGATGTGGTAATGGTTGTACCAAACAGATTGCTGCCGATATTCCCAACACACCAAATGTTTTTGAGCTTATCCTTGACATCGGTTGTCCATGAGGTCTTCATATGGAACAAATCTTCACCGATACACTGGCTCAGTATCAGCACATATCGGAGGTCTTGGTTATGTCTCTGAGGTAATGTTCTGTCAACATGTTCAGCAAATTGCTCTTGGAGATTTTCAGATTACAAAAATTCAAATAGCAATATTTCTGTTCAGACTCTACAGGAATAGCTAGACAAGCCATATGGTGACAATGGAGGCAATTCTTATTTTACCATTAAATGTCTGAAAACCACGATGAAGCTCTGGTATGTTTGAATCATGTGTCATTTTGATTTAATCAAGTGGATCATTTAAAGTGTGTCACTCAGCCTCAGAGGTCATGGTAACAGTATAGTTTCTCATAATCAGTCATGTGTTGAACCATAAAGTGGAGTGAGAGGGAGAGAGACAGAAAGAGAGAGAGAGAGAGAGAGAGAGGCCTCATGCAGGTATGTGTGAGGTCAGGACTTATCTAACATACACACAGCAGGAGCCAAATGGATTTCTCTGTACAAACAACTATATGCCACCAACACTGCCGAGGTCATGAGGGGTCAAATGCCTCTGGCCTTCCTTATCAGGGAAAACAGACACACACAGACACCAGCAGACCCTTGACATTCTTTGGTTTTGAAGTTTTTCACCTCCATTATGAACTTGAGTCAAGATTTTTTTTTTTTTTGGGGGGGTAATTTAATAAAAGTAGCTGAATTTGGTGGCTTTTTTAAAATACATTTTACCTCTAGAGGTTTCAAAGCTTTTAGCCTTATCACTTATCTGAGTAATCACGTACGACTACTGACTAAAGCCTTGGTAACCCTGTAACTACTGCTGGAATCAGAGGGAAAAACAACTCAGGACAACATAGAAAGTTACATAGAAAGAGTAAATGACACGGTGTCCAAGTCAGTAATTAACTGGGGCTGTGTGCAACAATGCCTTTAAAAGTTCAGAAAATGCAGAAGAGAACCAAAATGCCCCTAAAAAGTCAGATCAAGGAGGCAAAAGATTGGCCATGGAAAAGTGTTAATTTCTACCCCGGTGTCCATGGTTGAAATTCGTCAGGCTCTTTGTAACTCTGAGGCCTCATCCACACTAATATGTTTTCGTTTTAATAAGCATAACTTTTGCTACGTTTACGGCTAGCGTCCACACTACTCCGCCGTTTTGGAACCCCTAAAACGGAGACTTTTTAAAACGATGCTGACCCCGTTTCAGTTTTAAAACTCCGGGGTTGCGTTTTAGTGTGGAAATGGAAACTTTTGAAAACGATGACGCAGACAAGCACGTTAGCTTCCTGATTGGGTCTTATCAGTCAGACGTATCCTTCCCTGATTCATCACTCCCCAATCACGTGACCCTTTTCCGGAAGAAAACAAACGACCGCTACCAGTGGGAAAACTCAGAAGAAACCTTTTCAAGAAGAACACTTTTCAACATGGATAACGAATTACAGAAATCTCTGCTCCAACTTTTCACCAGTGCTGTTCTTCGTAGTAACGGTAACTAAGCAACAGCAGAGCAGACAATCTGCTTCCTGTTTACACCGGCACACGCATGCCCAGTGTAGGTGAATGGTCACGTGATATGCGTTTTCAGGCGTGTTAGTATGGACGGAGATCATTTCTGAAACGCTTGTGTGGACGGAGATCATTTTAGTGTGGATGTAGCGAAACTCTATCCACCTTGAGGCATGGTTGGGGGGTCTATTGATGGTTGAATGCCCAAATAACCTGTCAGCGGGGGCTCTTTCACACTGATCAAAGCCAATGCTAATACAGGACTTCTCCATCCCTTATTGGAACACATTTAGATGAATTGGTGAGAGAAAATCAATTTGCCGTAGCTTAGCAGTGTGGTAATTATTAAAGACAGACTGCTGCTACACCATATGTGGATGTACTGGAGACCACTAGCGACGCAGCCGAGACAGAACATTTTAAATGAGACGATCAAACGTGAAATATGTCGTTGGTGTGATTAATTAAGTTCAACTCATGGCACAGCCCTGGTCGTCACATGTTCAAACATCATCGACCATCATCGACCGGATTTTGAAAAATCAGTACCTTTTGGATGCCGATCATTTGGGACCAGTTTGAACCTTCCAGTGACTCAACCTTCGGGTTCTGTCCCAGTATTTGAAAAAGACTAAATATTATTTTGATATTGTGTATTATCCTATTGTACTGTGCTTTAGTATGCACCATATTTCACACTGCAAGGCACTCCAGTACAAAAAGCTTTTCTACTGAAGTCAGCCACTTCAGTGTTGAGAGAAAGACGGCATTAAACATCTCTTTGAGTGACATAATTCATTTCCCCAACTTGTTATGAATGAATTGTTTCCCGCCGTGCATAATTCTTACACTCAGAACAATTATTTTATTAAAATGGTTCATTTGCTCCCCCTTTTCTTGCCCTTTTCTCTCTGCTTCTATCAATTAAAATCACATTATCAAGTACAGTCTTTATGTAATGATGTATGGAGAAAATCCTATTATGGGGAAATAAGACTGTTACAGACAGAATTAACGTGCAGTGTGGAAGTCAGCAGGCTGAAAGCACGCAGAGGCAATCTGGTCGGAGGATTTTCCACAGCTCCCCGGTGGTTTCTTCTAATATCTGGGCTGATTTTTTCCCCCCAAACTACTCCCAAGGATTAAGTGTGTCTGAACCAAAGGGCCAAAGATGAACCGCCTGGAAAAGAATAATGGCGTGTCTGTGGGTGTGTGGGGGGGGGGGGTTATGTGAGTGTGTTGAGGAGCAGAACTAGACCGTATAATGTCTTGGGGTTTGGGGCTAGCCGGGTCCAGCAGAGAGGAGGGTTTGTACAGCAGCACGGTACTAAGGGAGAGACAGGGCGAGGGCGGCCATCCCTCTCAGGGCAGTAGGCCGTAGAGGTGCTTCCCCGAAGGAGACACACACACACACACACCCACCTGTCAGCTATATACAGGCTGTATTGGCCTATTCTACTATTGGCCTATTCTATTCGACAGTGTTGTCTTGATGCTCTTGCGTAACAACCTTGCAACTCCAGCTCCTGTGTTTGCCATATATGACAAATGCCAATACTTCAACCACATATTTTTCTTAATGCCCTTTGAAGTCTTTGCTGTCTTCGCTGTCAAATCATTAAAACCATATTTCTCTGTTTGTGAAGGCAGGGGTAATATAAAAAATGATGCTGTCATACATGAATTGGAGAGCAAACGAGCATATTGTTTTTCAGATTATTGACGTTTCTGTGCTGCTGAGGGTGTCTCCAGCTACGACAGCTGTGCAGTGTCTGGTTTTGGTCCCAAGAGACCAAGGATTTGGAGGTCAACAGGTGATTGATCTCTGTGAGCCAAACAGCTGACCGTTACAATGACTCTTGACCTACAACATGACCTCTGGGGACCCGGCTCTCCTCATCCAATCTCCTTTTGAGAGCTTGCCTCGCCTCAGTTACATTCCAGCAATATCCCAGGAAGAAGCTGTCCTTTCCTGTTGTGTTTTCATGCAGACCAATAGGAAGGTCTTTCAGAGGAAAACCTCACACGTTTCTTGCTTTGCTAAGATTTTGAAAACGTGCTATTGCGGGTCATAAGTTTGACCTCCAACATAAACCAGACCAAAAGTATATAGCAGTAACAAGATTCTGTCTTGAGGAACGTCACATCAGAGCCGAAATCTCAATAAAGAAATAGGTTTTCTAAACTGCGTGATTCAGTCTTGGGTCTTGCTCACAGGTTGAGAAAATGTACTCGACCCTCTCTTTTGAAATGTGCACTTGTTCACCCTTCTTTAGCGTGTGAAAACATTATTCCACCTGCACTGAGTTCATCTAATGACCTACAATTACTTGTGATGACGTTTTGTATCGCCTTGATGTTTATCAAAATAACCTGAGAATAAGAGCTATTAAATCAAATTTCTCTCCCCCAGGGGTAATTTAATACACACACACACACACACACACACACACACACACACACACACACACACACACACACACACACAGTGTCTAGGTGGTCTCTGGACTTGTAGCTTGACTGCTAATGGGCTGATAAGTCCATTATTAGTCAAGCTACAAAACAATGAGCACTGATCTATAAAGTGGAGAGAACATTTCACCACTTCACACATCTTTAAAAGTGCAGCTGGCTGGAACACCCCTGGTGTTTCAGAGTTGAGGCTCAGACCATGTATTCTCAAAATAGTCGGTTCAAATCTAGTTCATAACCTTTTCTGTATGTCATGTCGTAAGCGATGACAATGCATGGTTGATGATCAGGTAATAAAGTTGTTTACCAATGTTTTGTCAGATGGTAACCAAGACTTTGTGCATGATAAAGTCCAATAACACTTGAAAGTGTTGACAGTGGATTTGGATCTACATGAAGGCCACCAACAAGTTCCACATTGATGGCAAAACTTGGATGTTTCAACATTTATATCACATAGCTTTAGTTTATATCCTACAGCATAAACCTAAAACCAAGTGTGTTGTCGCCACGAGAATGAGTCAGACGCACACGGGTTTAGAACCTGTTTCCATTTGAACAACCGGTTAACAGTCCAAGGAACAGTCGTGGATGAGCAGTTTTGCACATTTTCTTAAATCTGATGTATCTCTGTTCTACAAATACAAATCAGCTGTTGATTGATGGCTTGAGCTTGAGTTAAGGGCCCAGACAGAATGACGCTTTAACTCTGATATAATGTTGATAGATTCTCTCTCTCTCTCTCTCTCTCTCTCTCTCTCTCTCTCTCTCTCTCCAGAAAAGCGGCTCCTCGAGTGATGTGTGTTTGTTAGTCAGTCCTATTAGTCACGTAGAATGATAGGTCTGTATCACGCTTGTACGGGGTTACGGCAGGACACATGCAACAGTAGCGTGACTACGCATTGTGTGTGTGTGTGGTGCGATGAAACTCCCTCACTCTGTTTGTTTTTGAAGAGGCAGCTAAATATTAGTTTACACACACACACACACACACACACGTAGAGGTTTAAGGTATCGGGCAGGGCTAATGTTTCACTTGAAGAGTAGGCGGGAGGGGTGGTAACTTCCCTGCGGGCTTGGAAAAAAACCGAGATA